>CAJNIZ010008884.1:0-14080 GCA_905231905.1 Symbiodinium pilosum
TCCCCTTCATCCAGTTCAGGCGTGAAGGTTCGGCCTCACTCAACAAGGAGGGCCGCATTGAGCTGGGGCAGGATGCCGTTTTGACAGAGGTCTCGCTCAGCGACGTGACCAGGGGATCCATCAGAGGCACCGCCAACTACCTGTATGCCAAGAACAACCACAACCTGGATGCAGGCCTCGGGGAAATCTTGGATGGTTTCCGGGAGATTGGGAAGGGCATCGTTGCAGATGAGCTGGCCCATGGGTTCTGTGATGCCATGAGTCGGCGGGGCTACCCCGCAAAATCTGTGGAGCGTGCGTACCAGTTGGTGGCGAAGCCTCTCTACCGAGCATGGAAGCAGAAGGGCTTCCAAGGCGTCATGGACTACCAGAACACAAGTGACATCCTGAGAGAGTTGAAGGATCATGCCATCTCGGACCCGGTAGCATTCGTCACCGATGCCGTGAACACAGCGGCACCACTGCTTGGTAGCGACCTCCCTGTCCAGTGGGATGAGAATTACAAGGGCTTCAACATACTTGGGTACGGAGCGGGCTGGGGTACACAGGTGGACACGGGCACAGAGAGGACCGTGAGGGACACAGGGCTCCATGCCAGCAGGAGGTTCAGATCAACCCTGAACACCGTGGGTGCCAGCGGCTGTCTAGGCAAATCTGTGGAAACCGTCAGTCGCAGGTTTGCGGATGACACCGGGCACTTGGCGAGCACAACAGAAACCCGGGGCGCACGTGCCAAGGCTGACATCCTGGGCGTCAACATTGCTGAGGTTCGGGCCGGCTACGTGCGGGCTGAAGGCTATCGGGTGACAATCCAGAATTCCTGTTGTTAGCTGCCAGTTATCCTGGCTCAGAACTTCTTTTTCTAGGCAGTCAGCAGTAGTCTGTGAGCAGGCGAGGCACCATCTTATCAGTTGAAGGCTGCAGGTAGTAAGAACCGAGGTTTAACAAGATCCAGTTCTGATGGTATAACTGAACAAGTTGCGTGCCTGGAAGTGCAGCACCAAGCTGCTGAGGGATACACCCATCTATTTGTTTCCCAGATGGGTGGGCCGTCCGACCAAAGCTCTGTTGCAGTTGCTACTTGCTGGTTCCATTCACCACTGGGAAGAATGCGTGCTTTGGGAGTGTCCGTCGCTATCGTCGGCACAGCTGTTTCTGCCAAGCACTGTAGATCATGCAAATTTGCAAGCGATGAGGAGAATTGCGGAGAGAGATCAATCTGCTGGAAAAGTCACACCTTCAATTCACAGCGGCACCGCAAACAGCCATTTTCTTCCATAGGTCGTTACCCCTTTGCGCCCAGCATGCTTGTCATGCTTGCGGCACTCCGAACCAAGCAGCTAGCAAAAGAAGTGGCAACCGCATCTACTCTTGGTTAGCCATCCTTCCGCGAGCCTTGCAGAGATGCCAGTTCGTACACTGAACCTAAGGTTTATGGGTCTTTATAGGGGTATACAGGGGTTTATGGGTTGGCTTGCCTTGTAAATTCAGCTTGTAAGGTTAGAGCCTTGCATCTCATTGTCATGATACTAAATGACTGCGCGGGCGCAGCAAATACTTGTGGAATCCAACAATGGCGTGATCTCGCTTTGCTGGACGACCTGCGTACCAGCACGATCCGTGCAGCTCGTTGGATGTGAGCAGTGTGTGTCCAAGGGCCAAAGAATAATGAGTGCCCACAGGTAGCACAAGATCAAAGAAAGCACAGAAAGCCAAATAGGAAGCTCAGTCGAGCTTTGTGCAAAGAAGGCGACAGAATCACACCTCAAGGCTTGTAGGTCTTGTGCCACAGCCCTGCAAGAAGTGGAAAATGCGTGGATTCTGCAACACATTTGGCGGGGGACCAGAAGGTCCAGGAAGAACCGCCGCACAAATCGTCCGGACTTCGTGCCGGGGTCAGGCATAATGAGAGAGCAAAGCTCGTTCAGTTGGGATGCACACATCGCTGAATCCCAGAAACCAAAACGGAGCGATGTCAGTGGCATGTACAACGGCTCCAGCATTAGTTCCATGCAAAATGAATTTGGATCTGAGACCTCGTACAAACAGCTTCTCAACCTGAAGTAGAAATGGCTGCGTGGCTCCGTGTCCTGGAGATGAAGCTCTCCACCGATTGTCTTCTTCAAGCTGTCCACCGTATGCCGCCACATCTGCAAACAGTCCGCAGCCCTTGGATTGATGAGTTCCTTGGCGACTCGGCGCACGCCATGTCCTGGATCTCCTTGAGGTCGGACAAGAAAGCCGGGATCTGTGAAGAGGAGCAAATTGTAATCTTGAAGCGGAGCTCCTGCACTCTGTCTGCGTGTCAGTTTGACCTAGCTACAATCGCGCAAGGCTTCAACACTTCCTTGCACTGTGCAAGTCTGCTAGCGTATGGGACGGACTGCCAAGATCAACAGACTTGAAGGATGAAGAATGCTTCTTTTGGGGGGACGTATAGTCCCCCTGAACATGGCTTCGGGTATATTATAATAAGATCCCCATATAGACCCCGCATTCTATCTACTTAAAGGGGACTATAAGTGCATGCTAGTGGATGAGCAAAGTCATCTTCAACAAGGCCTCAAACAGTAGGAGCCTGAGCTCGATGAAGGGCTGCTGATGAGCAAAATCCCACTACAGGTATACTGCAACATATGAGGCTATAGTCTAAACTGCAAGTATCCATAGTAGTCCCCTATAGAATCCCTTATATGGCCCCCTTTAGGGAGTCTTAGATTATGGCTCATATGGTCTTGGCTTGCAGGCTCAAGTCAGGTTTTATCCATCGCATCAACAATGAAAGGCTGGAAAGCAGGCAAAAAAGAATCAGCCTGGCGAAGTCTGCATCAACCTTGGCTACGCTTCATTCTGGCAAGACAGGATCGGCTCCCTTGGAGGGAATTATGCGGATGCGGGTCATAAGGAGTTATATAGGGGTCCTTGAAAGGGCTATATAGGATTATCTGAGGTTTTTTTTTAGGGCTGGATGAAATCCGTTGACACGGAGAGAAGTGCCCTTACCATGCTGGAAATCTTTGACACCTGTACCGTTGTTAAGGTGCGAAGGAGCTTGGGCATTTCGGCACAATTCGGAATGCCCTGACAACCCCTTGTCCACGCTACTTGCGTGTGATTGCAGGGACAGGGCTGTGCCAAGGCCGCAGCCAAGCTGGACATGAAAGAAACTCCAGAATCACCGCCGCCGCATGGATTTGCTCTAAACTATGGAAAACCTTGACGCGTCCAACTGGGTTTTCAAGAAGCTTACATCAACACATCATACTACAACAACATTGCCATCTCTTGTCATGATAGGGCTTCTTGGAAGTTTCAGTTTGCCATGCGATCCAGCACCAGAATTAGCTCTGCCCCTAAGCAGATCCCGACGAGTCAGACTGTGGGACAGTACACTGCAGTATTCAATTGACCGACCTGAATGTCCACCATTGTATAGGTATCTATACCGGCAGGCTTTCCTCGACTTTGCTGCTCAGTAGCCACTTCGCTGCAAGCCATCCTGCAAGACGTTGAGCATCCGATTCCGCGGAGCACACATTGCACATTGCCCGACCGATGCGAGTTGCATCATAGATATGGCTGAGTCCTGGCTGCCATGCTCAGTTAAGACAACTTCAACTCCCTCAAGCGGAATTCCCTGGTGTCTTGACCATTTTCCACGGGTCCCATCTGTGAATTCAACAGCCAAACGGATCAAGAACTCTGGACCAAGACCCAACTCGCTCCCGCTTCCAAGGAGTCAACATGAAACCTCGGTCCTAAGATGGCTTCTGCAGCCTTTGTCAAGTCGTTTCGCATCGTCGGAGCATATTGCTCGTTAGCCGAGATGTAGCTGTCCAGCCAGACGTCACGATCGTTCTCGCATTGGCGGCCAGTCATAGTATCCTGGGTTGCGGTGAAGGAGCTTGAATTAAGTTACCATAAGAAGGAAACCAACTATTTCCTACGTACATACACATGTATATACACACACCCATATTACGGTAACAGAATTCAAATTCCTTAACAGCAAGCCAGTATCCAGGGTTTGCCTAGCAACATACAGGAAGCGGTGGAGAGACAGGTCGCCAAAGAACTCTGAGAGAAGCTGGTCAAACTCACGGGATACTTTGAGATACGCCCTTTCATTCATGTTACCCATGAAGCTCTTCAGGAACAGGTGGACCGGAATCAGCAGCTCTTGACATACGAGCTGCTAATAGAGCGGCGCGTGTGTCTGCTGTAGGCAGGCGAGAGCCCAAAATCCTGAATTCGACTTCCAAGCATCTTCATCAGAGATGAGGATCAGCTTGCTTCGCAAGAAGGCAACGACAGGATGCGCAAACTCTTCTGCGATTGGATTGCCGCAGGCGCGCAGGGCGAGCTGCCTGATGTTGGCCAAAGCCTCCTTTGCCATATCACACAACTGATGCAGGAGGTGTTCAGGATCGCACAGGAGGTAGCTTGTGCAGCCTTGTGGATACCAGGCTCGAAAGCGCATCAGGTCTGATAAAGCCTGCACAGGCGAAGCGTGGAGGCCACCGTCGAGCCAATGGAAGACGCGGAAGCAGACGTCTAGGATGCTCGCCAGACTTGCCTTATTGATTTTGCCTGCCACCCTCTAATCTGACAGCACAACAGCACGTGAGATGGAGCTTAGTTTGCATGCTGAAGAGCTCGGTGTTGTAGCTCAGTCCTCAGTTGACTGGAGCGTCGTTTTGAGGGCTTTGCACCCTTAATTGAAAACTGTAGGACACTCAGAGAGGATGGATGGACGAAATCTTGCACCACTTGGGATCCCCAAAAGTATTGTAATTATTGAGATGCAAGGAATATCGGTGGTGCAAGATTTCCTCCATCCGAAAGATGTCAAGCCTGAAGGCTTACACAGCCAAGACTCTCAGATGGCTCGACCATGCCGCCGTGTATCATCAGGGAAGAGGCACCTCAGAGATGGAATTTACTTGGGCAGCACCTTGAGGTGACAGACTGAACTAGGCATAATGTATAGACTCGATAGATGACTTCAAAGGAAGCGTCTGCTATGCCATAAGCAAAGACGCGTTGTCTAGAATCTATGCATAGCAACAGCAGCCTGGAAGTTGCAAGACTTCCCAGAAAGAACACCCCCTGTCTTGCATACAAGCCACAATTTGAGGGCGCATATGGGTGGGTAAGGAAGCTTGCGCAACCGGCTGCAGCTGAGAGGCCTTGATGAGGCTTGCCATTGCACGTTTGCATGTTCTGCCAGCCATGTGCACTACTGGCATCCCACTATACTTAGCCAGGCAAGCCCCGGACTAGTCACCAAAAAGGTTCTGTCTCAAGTGTTCCGGCTCAACAATGTGGGCACGGAGTTCCTCATCCATGCATTCCGCGTACTCCCGGATCCATTGAGGCTCGCAACCTTCATCTTGCTGAGAATCGACCAAGTTGTCGTTGACTTTGGAGTAGAAGAGACTGGGCTTGCCACCTGCAGTTGAGCTGCTTTGTGGGGGGCCCTGAACCCTAGGCTCTGCAATTCCACCCAATGGAAAAAAGCAGCAAACAGTTGTCAGACATTTCCTTGCAGGCGCAAGAGAAAACGGGACAGCAACCTACGGCCTGCCGAACCAAACATAAAGGCGCAAAGATTCACGAGATAATGCCGGAATTAGCTCAGTCAGTCATGGTGGTGCCATGATGTGTGCTAGCTGCTACCTGGTAAACCCCGTGCTGTCCATGTCGGATGCAGGAAAAGGCGTGGCTCTGGGACCTGCTACGGCACAATCTTGCAAGTTCTTCTGTTGATCTGCAACGTCAAGGACATGGCTTAGATGTGCTGGACAAGTGACTGGCAGCTTGCACCAAGTGGTCACATTTCCTAAGCTCTCATTCAGTGCAAAAACAAGAGTTTTTCCCGGCAGACTACCAGTAAAGGGAATGGGAAACTCGGAAACCTGTTCAACTGGGTTGCGGTTATTGAACTTAAACTAAGATACTATAAGAAGGAAACCCAAACATTTACTATATACCCATACTATGGTATCTTAATATGGTATCTTAGACTAGGTTCCTTAACAGCAACCCAGCTTCGCGGCCAGGCTAGCCTTGTGGCTAGGCGGTGCCGCCGCAAGCAAGCGTAGGTGCACAGGAGTTACCTGACTCGATCTGACAAAGCAAGCTTGCCTGTGTAAAACTGGTGTTAGGATGTGTTGGGTGGAAAGAAGCATGTCAAGCTTCATGCGGCTAGGTTGCCAGGGAACGGCGCAAGACCGATACGCAGCCGTCAGCATCGCAAAGAAGGGAAGCGGCCATCAGCCGCTGCAGGTCATCCCCTGCGGGCTGCCAATCTGCATGCCGGTCATCTGGCAGTCCGCACCGTACTTGTCGCTCGAGCGCAGATAAGATGTCTGACTCAAAAGCGCCCCATTCCTCGCGCTTTAAGTCTGCAACTGAGGATGCCATAGCTTCTTCCAGATACGGTGTGACCTCCTGAAGAAGATCGTGCAATCCACATTGCAGCTTACTCCATAGCCATGGCCTGGATATAGTCGGCATTGGGCCTTCATCACGTAGCCAATGGAGAAGATCAAGCCAAGTTGGAATGCCGTCAGCACTGCAAAGCAGGCTCAAGAATCCACTGGCAGCATCATGCGAAGCATGCATGCAGTCCAATGAGTTTTTGAAAAGCCTCCAGAGTTTGGAAAGGTGACTGGCAGCGCCCATTGACAGTTGCAGATCCCTATGCAAACATAAGGTCATCAGCAGCTCTCGCTCAATTCGGGGCAAGGACTCTTTGGCATCAGAGAACCAGGCGGACTGAGACTCATCTGTAAAGACCGGTGCGGGCGGTGCCGACTCTGTGACACCCACAGCAAATGCTGCTACTTGAATATGCCATGCGGCATATCCATGTGCAACCACTAGGGTGGCAGTGCTGTCTTGGGGCTCAGGGGGGCAGCTTTTGCTGCAGAAACTCCTCTGCGGGTCGACCGAAGAATGTCCCTTGCAAAGTCTTGCGCAAACTGCATCACATGCCTTTGAGATTCTCTCCATGGACGCCAACCCGGAGGGAGATTTGTTCAAGGCAGCTGCAGCAGTGACATGGATGGGAGTCAGCACCAACTTCTGCAGGAGGCAAACAAGGTCATCGGGGCTCAGTATGCCCAAGATCCCGAGCAAGCGAATGCCATCTGAAAGATCAGGAGGTGCCGCGCATGATGTCTCAGGCTTCATTGCTGGGATTCCTGGAGCGGGCTGTGAAGTAGGGCGGTCTTACGAGATATTACAGGAAAGTAGGTGATAAAACTGCACCGCACGGAGCAACCAAAGCGTAAACATGCATGACCTACACAGCTCTTGGACGCACAGTGACGGCCCAGAGGGTTGTAAAACAAAACGATGAAGGCAAGTCTGCGATGGTGCGCGGGCAGTCCTGGAGGAAGCTCAAGAGAATGCTGAACATCTTGCAGAAGGCCCAAGAGT
Source organism: Symbiodinium pilosum (assembly GCA_905231905.1). NCBI lineage: Eukaryota > Dinophyceae > Suessiales > Symbiodiniaceae > Symbiodinium > Symbiodinium pilosum. Next base: position 7,447 of record CAJNIZ010008884.1, read on the forward strand.
TCGTCCTCGACCCAGGCACTGGTTACAAGCCGGATGCTGACTTCGTGGCCGAACGCAACAAGGAAGTGCTCCGCCCTGCTCCGGACAGCATGCGTCGAGAGCCTGGTTTCGGGCAAGACTGCTGAGAGATTAAACGAACACACGCAACACAGACACATGCATAATTTGGCCATGGGAGGGTAGAAAGAGGCAAACAGGAGCAAATCACAAAAAGGAGAAAAAAGGTGGACATGCTATAATTACAGGCATAGCAGTCCATCAGAGGCGAACATCCGGCGACACAGAAGGAGGGAGTTGCAACTGCCCTAGCCATCAGCTAGTCTGGGCTGTGTATCTGAGAACTTTGTAAACTTTCTAGGCACCAAGGCCTCGGCAGCAACGGCTTCGAAACACCGGACTGGTCGATGATGCGGAGAAGCTCAACGCAGCGCGAGAGCTGCTTCTGACTTGTAGCAAAGCGATCCATCTGCGTGCTGGATCCGTGAGCATTCTGGGCGGCCGACCCACTATGAACACACTCCTCATCCATGATGAAGAACTCATCAGCCTCATCGCCATCTTCGTCAACAATCCGCACGCTGTCATCTGCCTGTGTGCCTGACCCCAGGCCTGACTGCTGGCCCTGAAGCAAATCTGCACATGCTTCCACAATTTGACAAGCCATGCCTGCCTTGGCAATCGCATCTTCTGACTTCTCGAAGTGAAGCAGCTGCATGACCTGAAGTTGTGTCTGTACCTTCTGGACAGCTTCGCCGGCCCTATCCACAGAGAAATCCACGTTCAGGAATTGACAGGCCGCCTGTGCCAGTCGAGGAACATCCATGAGAAGCCATGGCTCCGCCGCACCGATGTATTCCTCCTCGACCTCTTTGGCGACAACCTTGCAATGCCTGGTCCAGCTGCGCATACCAGCTGTGGGCAGAACCAGCAACAGCTGCTGCGAAGGCATCGCAAACAGCAGCGGCTTCAGCATCCGCTCCGCAAGTTTTGCCTTGAGTGCTGACAATTGCATACAGTGGCGACAGGAGCTGCTGTTGCCAACACTTCTGCACCTCTGCGGGGTCGATCAGGGCCGCCACGTTGATGAGCCAGGCGGGGTCTCCCAAATTCTCCACGGCACCCCTCTCCACGTCAGCTCTGATGCCAGGCATGATCTTCTGCTCCAAGCTCTGGAGGATTTGGCGAAGTTTTGGCAAATTCAAATCTCCATCAATTGGAAGAGAGCTCTTCAACTCAGCCACTGCCCCCGGCACGTGTCCTATGAGCTTCGGTTGGTCCACGAGACTTTTGTCCACTTTGTGGAAGTAGGCAATCTGAATCTGCAGCTTCTCTATCTGCTGCTGCCTATCCCTCACTGCCTTACAACAGCGGGAGAAGCACCCGACCAACTCTGGCTTCGGGTCCTGCCAAGAGATAAGTATCCAGCAGGAGCACAGCAGCGCTTGCTACAAGCAGCGTGTCAGATTGCGTCAGGCAAGAGTGACAAGCATAGTTAGTGATGAATTACAATGAAAGATAGTACCATTAGTGGCAACGGTTGTAGTAATGCTCATGAAGCTCATTGTAGTAAGACCAAAGATCAGACACCAATCGATCAACTTTGCGCAAAATGGCTCCTCGGTACTCTTCACGCCGTCAGCACCAAAGTTTCTAACGCGGGCCGTCTGTCTGCATACATCCAGCTGACGCTCCTGCGCGCCATTGGAGGAACGCTTTGATTGATCCTGCAAGAACTCGACCGCACCTTGCAGCACGTGAGCGATCGTAAAACGTCTACCACTGACCACGCATGCCCATGCACACATACAGTACCCTTTCTGCGCAACTTTGGAATCTGCCCCAGCACCTGTCACAGCTTGAGATGCATGCGCGTCTTTCCGACCGTATGCCCAAAGCAGGCACAAGCGCTTCGCTTCGTCGATCTTGCAGGCGGTTGGGCAAGGTTCGATCCCAAGCAGCACATGTGCTTTGTCCTTTGCGAATCTCTGGGCTTCTCTTAACTCTTGACTGTGCAATGCAATCAACGCAGCTCAGTCTCTCATGCCCACTATTTGAAGAGCTTAGAAACTTTGAAGCTTGTGCTGCTCATTGAAACAAGGATATTCTGACAGTACTTCCTGTTCCATTGTATACTTTACTGCATGCTTTGCTGCATCCACGCTGCGGGTATGTTCCCCCATGCACAAAAAGGCAGGCGAGCGTCCTTGAGCAAGGCACCTGCTTCATCCTCCAGCTTGACCAGCTCTTCCAGCTGCGTTCCATTGTGGAACTCGGCCAAGTAGGCAACCAAAACCACAATCCTCTCGCAGGGCTCTTTCGCAGCATAGGCACCAGCCTCAGTCTCATCCATGCCAAGAGCTCTTTCAATATCAGCCTGTCCGAGGCCATGCTCTGCAAACGTCTTCTCCTTACGCCGCTTCTCCTTGTCGGTTCTAATGATACCAAGGTAGACCTGCAGCTGTTGAAACCTGGACCACATGCAAGCAAAACTGACGGCTCAGCTTCAATTTCACAAACATTGCTGCATTGCTTAGCTTCTGCTGACGACGGGTCCAGAAGAAACCTAGAGGCCGTGAGAAGAACCCTCCGCAGCCTCAAGCTCGCTCCGTTAAGACCTCTGCCCTTAGCCATACGCCCAGTTAGCATGGGTGCCGAGGCGAACACATGCTATCGTTTACAATTATGCCCCCATAATCCCTGTATCAATATAACTCAGTCACAAATGCACACACCCATAGATATATGCGGAAGGCGTACTCTAACTAACTGAGCCCCTATAGGATGCGCCACGGAGCTTAGCTTCATAGTCCAGCTTCTCCGGGCCGGCATGCTTTTCAGGATGAAGCCTTCTGCTGGCAGCTCTGTAGTACTGGTTGATTTCCATCTCAGTGATATGGTCGTAGTTGCCCTGCTTTGGTCTTAGAGGCTCCAACCCAGACTCCCGACCAAGGAAAACGTATGCTCTCTCCAGCTTCTCATCATCGGTCGCCCCTGCAAGGCCACGAATGAAGTCTTTGAGTCTTGGCCGAGAAGAAAGCCAGTCACCGAGAGCGCCACCAACCACAGCTCCAACGGCAGCCCCTAAGGGTCCTCCGAGCATGAAGCCCCCGGAGCCGCCAAGCCAGCCAAAAAGGCCTGTGGCGGCGCCCGCAGCTCCAGCATGCCCTAAATTGCACATCAGGCGATTCCAACTGATCTCGTCCTTCATGTAGAGATAGATGCTGCGAACTGCTTCTGCACCAATCTCAACCACAGGCACAATGACACTTGCGCTTGAAACCATCATCTTCTTCGAGCAAGCTCGCAGCGCACCCCAAACTACCATGGCTTTTGAGGCATTTCCGGCAACCTCCGGTCTTAGCCATCCTCGTCTTTGTGGGGTCTCGCAAGGCAGCCAATGATTGTTGGGCTGCATTGATAACGGCAAAACAAGCGGATCCACTCCCAGCCACTCGCCGCTCACAGGTCTGGGTGAGAACTGACATGCCCCATGAGTATGCAGCACTCTTTGCAGCTGCTTTGGCACACTCTTTGTCGAGCTCGCCTCCGTTCAGGACGTGCCGAAACACAGCTCCAACCCCTCCTGCGACGCCCTGGCAAGAGTGTGATGAAAGGCTCGTCTTCATCTGAGCCCCGGCCTCTTTTTCCGAACCCTCTTCAAGCACAATTTCTTCTTTTGTGCGATCGTAATATCCCTTGCCAGATTGCTCGGTTCGCAGGAATAGCCCCTCATCACTCACAGTGGCGCTGCCACTGCCACTGTCAAGCCGCACAACCTTGCGGCGGTAGTCAACGAGGCAAGACCTGCTTTCCTCTTGCAACCCTTTTTGGGAGCCCAATTGCAGGGACCTCTCACCATTCTCCACCGTACCTGAACGCTCTTCAACAACGTTTATGAGCTTCTCCTTGGTGAAGAATCCCCAGGAACGTTCGTGGGACTCGCCCTGCGCAGTGAAGCGTTGCAGGAGATTGCCTGAAGTAACACCCTTTCGCGCGCGACCAGCCACATTGATGGATCGGATAACACCATCTATCTGCTCCTCAGTCTTGGAGGTCATATGTCCCTTGGAGGACGACCAGAAATCCGAATGCTGTGGATGTGTATCGCTCGTAGTCACAACGTCACGAGATTGGCCGTAGCATGTTGACATCTCTGCCAAACCGTATGCATCCAGCTTCACGTGCTGGTGAGTCCCCATCACATCCAGGGTATGAGAAGTTGAACCCGAAGTCTCTGAAGAGGAGATCTTGCCATGCCCAATTTCTTCAGCACCCCTGGTGGCCAAGACCTTGTAGCCTGCTTCATGCCCTCGCTCAATAGCTATGTGAGCACGCCGGGCAGAGATGCCAAAACCTTTCTCCATCAAAGCTTTCTGATTGTCCTTGAGGAGCATATCACTCTGGTTTTTGCTATCTATCAGTTTCTTAGCATCCTGAAACAGATTGCTTGTGGGAGCATTCGTGGCAGCTTCTTCTACCCGTCGTTCAATGCTGTCGGCAAACTTCTTCACACCAAGCGGGTTTATGTCTGCCTCCTGAAAGACTGCTTGGGTATCCGCTGCTGTGGAGGCTGCGGAGGAGGATGGCAGGAGAAGATTCCGGGACCTGCCGGAGAGGGCCGCTTGTAGCTTAGCCGCCTGCCAGCCGGACATGTTCAGCGTCGATTCACCTGCGGTAAGAACATGCTTTGTGGAAGCCTCATCGTGAAAAGTCATCCCATGGTCTGTGATGTCGCCGTCGCGTCCCGTCACCTCAGACAACATCAGAAAACTTCCCGTGGTCCGCTTAGCGGAGCCCAACTTAACTTGTCCAGTTATCATGGATCTCTCCAGCCCAGCAGTTTGCCACAGAACCTCCTGGCTGCCAGAGTGGACTGTTGTCTCTTGGCTTTGCTCCTGGCAGCATTTCTCCTCCTGACCAGTAAACCCAAAATACACGTTCTGAGACGACAACGTGCAGTTTTCTCCTTGGCAGTTGACCCCGCCCAGGCTGCCACCTTCAAAGTGCCGCGTCTGTGTGCCTCTGCGGATCTCCTTGTAGCCGGTTGAGAAGTCACCAGCACGACCCAGGAAATTAGCTTGAAGAATGTGGCCATGCACGGTCTGCTTTGTGAAGTCCTCAGTTCGCCAGGCATGCGCTATGTTTGGGAAGCCTCTCAAAATTGCTGGCCAACGTGCTGTGGCCTCAATGCTGGGGGTCTGCAGGGTGGAGCTTGTTCGCCAAGACTCAATGGTTTTCTTTTCACCGATCTCCTGCCTGAGAGCACGCGTCTCTTTCATCGCTTTCCCAAACGTGCTTGAAAAGCCCGCCACGCCATAGATTTGCCCCTCCAAGAAGAGTCCTCATGACTGTATTCCGGCTTGGGCTATGAAGCAGGTTGAATTGCGGCATCAGATTGTGTGCACGGACTGACGACGAGTCTCAGACGCGACTGCAAGATACACTCGCTGGCTGAAGACTCAGCGCTGTGCCCGAAACGATTCTACTGTGGCGGCCAAGTGTCCCTCTGAAGCTTTCGCATCAACTTGGCGACCTGCCGCCAAACAAAAGACTTCAGATGAATGTTCATCAAGTCCAGGTAGCGGTGCTTGCCAAGTTGCCACGCAAGCCTACCATCTACCAGAAAGTTATTACCTGACCGACACTAGCTCCCTTCCTAACGCACCGAGATCCAGGCCGTTTTGGCTCGTGAGCACCTCGGAGGAATTTTTCCAGCCAGCGCCAGCTTCCAGAACCTTCGCATCCTGCTTCGGCGAATAAGCTATCACTCTCGTATGGACCCTTCACAGAATAAACTGGCTGGCTCCCGCAGGAACGCTGACAAAAGAACATGCGAAGAGTGCTCATCGTTATGCACTAGCTGCCTACCATGAATCCCGGTCCTGCGCTCGTAAACTTCCTGAGGCACCGAAACAGCTGACATCCTTGACATACTCCGCGCTGCCGTTCGAAGATGTTCCTACAGAACTTTCCTGAATCTGTCCAAGGCCCACACCAATGCTGGCAACTCCAAGTCTGCCTGCAGCCGCAAGACCTTGAAACTTTTCCTGGGTTTGCTTGACACCCGGCAAACCCCCAAACTCAGCCCTTTCTTGCACATTCCGCTCAGACCGCACATAGCCGGCCCGAATCTCCGCAATGTTGACGCCCAGGATGTCGGCCTTGGCACGTGCGCCCCAGGTTTCTGTTGTGCTCGCCAAGTGCCCGGTGTCATCCGCAAACCTGCGACTGACGGTTTCCACAGATTTGCCTAGACAGCCGCTGACGCCCACAGTGTTGAGGGTTGATCTGAACCTCCTGCTGGCATGGAGCCCTGTGTCGCTCACAGTCCTCTCTGTGCCCGTGTCCACCTGTGTACCCCAGCCCACTCCGTTCCCGAGTACGTTGAAGCCCTTGTAATTCTCATCCCACTGGACATGGAGGTCGCTACCAAGCAGTGGTGCCGCTGTGTTCACGGCATCGGTGACGAATGCTACCGGGTCCGAGATGGCATGATCCTTCAACTCTCCCAGGATGTCACTTGTGTTCTGGTAGTCCATGACGCCTTGGAAGCCCTTCTGCTTCCATGCTCGGTAGAGAGGCTTCGCCACCAACTGGTACGCACGCTCCACAGATTTTGCGGGGTAGCCCCGCC
>CAJNIZ010008886.1:0-14078 GCA_905231905.1 Symbiodinium pilosum
GGGGGAGAGGGAGGGGGAGAGGGAGAGGATAAAGCGCACCAAACAGCAGAAGGAGTGCGTGGAAAGGCAGGCAGAACATGGCAATGATGATGACCAAGTACCTGGCACTACACCAAAGCGTAAGTAAACTCCGTGCAGCACCTAGGCCGACGTCGAAGCAGACTCCCTTTAGACATCTTCATCAAGCACTTATGCCGAGGTCTAGGTAAAAAAAGGGAGCACCTAGACCCAAGTCTATGTAAACACCTTTGAGACAACTTCATGGAATACCATGACCGAACTCTAAGTAAACTTGCTGAGCACCTAAACGACACATCTAATCGACCAGCCGCTGGCACATTTAGCGGCTTGCTGGATACTTCCAGGTTCTGAGTGCCTGCACTGGCCCCGGCCAACATAGTTTCTGGCCAACGTGCCCAATACCAGACCATAGCTGTTACTGAGACATGGATCTTCGGACAGTGTTGGCTGTAATCGCAGAAACGGATAAAACACAAATAATGTCGGAAAGCTTACAAGATTCAGGATCCGTTTGAGACCTTTATCTGATATGGCCCCTCTTGGGTAGGCAGAACTTGGCTTTGGGTATGATATCATAAGGTCCCCATATACCCCATGTTCTATCTACCTGAGGGCGACTATAATTGTATGGGGGGTGACAGACAACTCGCCTGAGCATCTCTCCAGCATCCTACTTTTCATCCTGCATAAGCTTGCTATACAAAAAACTATCCAGATGTGCCCATATTATCAACATTATTCTAGGGTTGAAACCATGGGCCCCTAGTATGGGCCCGTACCCCTGGGATCCTTGTATACCTACTATGTACCCTATATGTACCTTCAGGGGGTCCCAGACCCCGAGCCGGCCCCCCCTAAAAGGCCTAAGGGGCCATATGAGCTATTGTCTAGTTATACTAAAGCCACCACGATCCCTAGGAAGCCGTGACCCTTTCCCTTCTGGCCCGGTCGTCTCATAGTCCATAGCTTGATTTCGTGATTGCGGGGCTAGAATTTCAGAGGGCTTACAACTAGCCCCCTCATGAAGGCCTTGGGGTAGGCCATGGGATCAAAATGCATACCAGGACAATACTTTGCAAACACCCAGCATGTGCCTCCAAGGGTGGTTCTGGCTTGTATGTATGTGAAGGTTACCGTGTAGCAATAGCATGATCACCTTCCCCCCAGCACTTCCTTCCCTGCTCCCAACATGAACATTAATACACGCAGTATGTATACCGACTAGATGTTCGGTGACTAGCTGTTGTTACGGGGTGAGGATTTGTTGTGAGGAGGTAGGGACTATGCCAGGTGTTGTCCCTTATGGTATCACAAGATACCATGTGAACATATGATTTTAGGAGTTTAGGAGTGGGGTCCTGCCAATGCTAGGAGGGTACAAGGCGCATCATGTTGTGATTGTACGTTGACTAAAATCCGCAGATAGTGTGATGCCGTGATAGTCAAGGAACGCGCTAGAACATCAGGTCGTCCTACAGCAACCGACATCCTCACGAAAGGAAAGCCTACCTCTAGGTTTGCTGAAATGGGGTGTTTTTTCCGTACATAAGGGGGTCCCAATCTACACCTCTTTAAACTAAAGTCCCATCCTTGGAAATACTCATTGTCCTACCACCAGCAGTTACAGTGATGAAGACCCATGATTAGTAAACCCCCTCCTTTTCAGAGCTTTAATGTTAGGATCCCTACTATAACACCTATTAAGGGGAGGTGGCTTATTGCAATATATAATCCCTTTTTGATCCCGAAATCCCTATAGTTTCCATTTTCTCCATTATCCCTTTGTAACCCCAACTCTAAACCCTAAACCCTAAACTCTGAATAGTAGTTTCCATTTTCCATTATCCCTATATAACCCCAAGATACTCCTTATACTCACTATATAACCTCTATGTACCCATATAATCCCTATAATCACTATATAACCCCTATATACCCCCTGTAAAACCTCTATTATCACACAAGAACCCTCCAACCCGAATGGCTTGAGCTACGGTCTGGTTTTCTTGAATTGGAGCAAGCGTAACCGCCACGGAACAGCTTTCGTACTCCCCTGAAATATGGTAGTTTCCCAAAATAAGGGGAACCTGATATGGAACCCAAAAATGCTATAATCCTTTTCAAGGGGACCCCCCGAAATGGTACCCCTAATTTTGGGAAACTCCCACATGTCGTGTCTTGCTATTATGGGTCAGGCTCAACGATGGCTCGTCAGCTCAGGTCCTCAAAGAAAGAACCACAAGATGTTCCAGAGTGGGATCTAATTTACCCATGCAGTCCACGCAGCTAGCAAATCTCCAAAGTGAACCAGAAGTTCGCAGCAAATCCTGAGTGAACACTGAAGCCGACGGGTTAAGCTGACTGCTGCTATCCAGACCCTACCGCGATCAACGGGGCTGTTCCTTTTGATGGGCCTGCATAGAACATCATGGAAAGATGCAGGGGGGTATGGGGTGTGATGTACGCTTTATTGTCCAAGCGAATGGTCGTGGGCGTGCTGTTCTTTGCCAATTTTGGGAGTACGGATAGATGTTGATGATATCGGCCTTGGTGGGTGTGTTATCGTTTTCCAAGCAATCTCCTTCATTCACGTCTCTCCTAGTTGAACCGAACACATCACAGCACATCATCACAGGAGTACTCGGCATCTGGCAGTATTCACCGAATTCTTTAAACGTAATGTGCGCGATACGGCGCTGGAGAGAGAGGTGGCAAACCAGATCTGGCCCGGGAGAAACATCTGAGCAGGCGTTTATCTTAACCCTACATATATGAATATCAACCTATCACCCTGCATATACCTCAAACAGGGCCAAGAGTGACCCTCAGTCCTAGACCTTGAACCCAAACCTCTAAACCAACTAACTGTCACTCCATGGGCCGAGAACACCAACATGGCTCAGGTTTGCCGCTTGGCACGTGGCTGTGTCATTCTGAATGTCGATTAGGGTTCACGGCCCCAGCTCTGCCAATAAAGATGATTTTGGCTTGGGTCCTGCCCCCACCCATTAACAGTCTATATGAGGGATCATATTAAGGGCTATAAATAACTATATTCTTATCCAACGGTTAATGAGTGGGAGCAGTATCCAATTTTTTTTTGCTGTGTAAACTGATTCCTGTCTCAACCCCCAAAGCATATATGAAGAATAACGGCCTTTTTGACCAATGTTGAGGGCATTGGGCGATAGACATACCAACACCCCCTTCCCTTTCAATATCAGATATTCCCAGAATACCATGCTAAATCACAGTGGGAAAATTGAAAAGCAGGAGCATGAGAAGGACATCTACTGCCTGCGGTACACTTGTATGGCTCCCAGAACAAGGCTCGTTTGCTCTTCCTATAGTCAAGCACATACACGCGCATGTAGCTTCTTGTTTAATACTCCGATTCTTGTAGTAACCCCAGCGGCTAACGGCTAATACTAGCAGCCTATCACAGTCGTGTGATAGCCATATGAGCCATTGTCTAAACNNTATCCCCCTTAGTACCCCTATAGTAGTCCCCTATATAATCCCCCATATAAACCCCCTTTAAGGAGTTTAGACTATAGCTCATATGGTTCTCATTATGCGGGCTAAGGTAAGTCAAAAACCCTTATTGTTGTTGAGCAGTAGGGACAAGCCTCTGCTTTCATAACCCCAAACCCTAAACTCTAAACCAAGCCCTGAAGTTGCCTAACATAACTACGTTTTAGCCTAGGGGCCTTGTATGTGCGTAGACCTAAACCCTAAACCTGAACCCTAAGACCTAAACCCTAAACCCTGAACCCTAAACCCCTCCCAAGATACCCGGCTAAAGTGCAACCCTAGGGACTTCCAAAAGGGAGTGTTAAGTGTTAAAGCCTTACCCTATGTTGACCCCAGCATCTGCTCAGATGTTGAAGAGGCTTCCCATGTACCCTTAATTCTTGGGACGTAGGGTTCACAGTCTCACATTTCCGGTGCAGAGTATCTTAGAACAAGGCTTAGGGCCGCATGGGCTGCACAAGGTCTACAGGACCCCATACTCACGCGAAATGATTCAGCATCTGGATCCAAAAGATCCAAAACACTTCCTATGACCCCAAAAAATTACCTACAACTTACGTAGTAGTAATAATAGGTATGACCCATGGAACCGTAGGCAGTTGGGCTCGCAAGTAATTAAACTCTAAACACCCTAAACCCCTAAACCCTAAACTATGGCAGACAGCCCTAAAACCTAGACCCTCCAATGTAGTACTTTTTGGTAGTCCTAATAAGAGTCCTAACCAAAAAAATGCCAAACCCAAAAAGGAACTTCATTGGAGGGTTGAACCCCAAAACCCTAAACTATGGCAGACAGGCCGAAACCCTTCACCTTGGTGGTTGCTGCAGATCCGCGCTTCTAAAAAGTGCATGCGGCCATGTCTCAAACCGGAGTGTGCAGTTCGAGGTTTCGTTTAGGGTTTAGGGTTTAGGGTTCAGGGCTAGGAGTTTAGGGTTTTGGGTTTTGGGTTTAGGATTTAGGTCAGTTTTTATTATTATTATTATTATTTTGGCATGTAAGGCTTCGTTTGGGCTTAGGGTTTAGGGTTTAGGCTTGAAGGTTTGGAGTGTGGCATTTGGGCTGTAGTGTGTAGGGTTCAGTGGGGTGGAGGGTTGCGAACCAAAGGCATAGGTTGAAGGGTTAGAAAGCTGCCTGGGAAATGGGTTTAGGATTTAGGGTTTAGGGTTCCCGCTTTTTGCAGGACGTTAGGAGCAATTTAATGAACAAAAGTATTGAAAAAGTGCCTGGGGCATTAAGATTCGTTGTGGCCTCCTAGAAGCCAAGGAACCCCAAACCCTAAACCTGGGGTACTGCCCCGCCCAGTAACAGTCTATATTAGGGGTCCGATTAAGGGCTATATATAACCATATTATATTTATCATTATCCAACTGTTACTGAGGGGGGGCAGTACCCAACCGAAACCCTTGAGGACGAAAAAGTGGGTCCTACGTGGCCCTGCACAAGTACCAATACCCTTGAGGTCTATTCATGTGGTGTGCCCTTTACCATACTTGTACCAAGACTGTAAGACCGTAATAAAGGCAATTATCCCAATAGGCTTTTCACGAGAGATACAAGCATAGGGTTAGGGTTTAGGGCTCAGGGTTAAAGGTAGGGATCCAAGTAGCCCAATTTGGGTAATACTTACGCACTCTAGGGCCAATGTAGATATTATTTGTATACCCTAGGGTATGTAAATCAATTGTCAACCCTAATCCCTAAACCCCTAAACTATGTTTTTACGATTCTCTTTTGATTCTCCTAAATCCCAAACCGCGAACCCTAAACCCTAAACCCACACTAAACCCTAAACCCCAAAACCCTAAACCCCTAAACCCTCAAACCCCTAAACCCCCTTTAGTCTACTTATAGGATGCGGTCTTGACACCAGGAATCCTCACCGTCGGGTTATTTGGTAGTTTGCAAAAACACACGGACCCCAATATGGTAGCTTCCCTCAATAGGGGAACCCCCAAATACTATAATCCTTACAATGGAGACCCCCAAAAAGGTACCCCAAATTACGGGAGACCCCAATATAGACACCAAAAAACACAACAAAATACAACAAAAAGAGGACCCGAGGTCTGTGGAAACTACCATGTACTTACCAGGCGCCAGATTGGATAAGTGTTCACTCGCCCTCCTAACTGTTGCATGGAACCCTAGCTTAGAAGCTCTGTTTCAGCCAGTGCTGTCATCTGCCAATGATCCCCTTAAGGGCTACTGTAAGACCCTCCCCGGCTATGAAATGAATGTCAATATCTCCCAATTTAAAACGAACCTACATTCCTAGAGCATCTACTACCTATAGGGGAAGTGGATATGGCACTTCTAACACACCTTCATGGGATAACTGGAATGCAAGTAATTACTCTGTGTCCGACATTGGAACTATGGGCCCCCAGCTACGGGGCCCTGATTTCGGATAAGCTGACCCTAGTATCCCCCTAATACCCCTACAATATAGTCCCCTATGTAACCCCCATCTAAGGAGTTGAGACTACAGCTCATATGGTCCCTAAACCCTATAAATTACCTTATAATCCCAGTTTCCATTTCATGTTCTTTTCCCTCTTCCATTTGATTCTCCATTATTGGGGTATAATATCTCATTATATCCCCTAATATAACCCTCAACTATAATTCGTATCGAGGTCCCTAACAGTGGGTATTTAGGGTACATAGCTGCTCCGGACATCGGGGCACCCCAACTTGAACACTCTCTCTGAAACACGCCCACAGAACTGCGGACCCGTAGCCAAAGAACTGCAACAAGCAAGATGATGCGATTATCTGGGCGGTTTCCCAGAATTACGGGTACCTTTTTGGGGCTCCCTATAATAAGGATTGTAGTATTTTGGTGTCAGATGCGATTATAGTCCCCGTTAAGCAGATAGAATATGGCTTTGGGTATACTATAACAAGATCCCCATATACGCCAGATTCTATTTAAAGGGGCTTGGCAAGTCTACCGGGCTGGTGGCAACCGCGACAGCTCTTGGTTTTGAAGTGTATCCGCCCGAGACAAAAGCTACAAAATAACCTGGCATCCATCTCCCTTTCCATTTCATTATTCCGAAAATATATTCAACTAAAGCCCATAATTAGATACGCTGCCTAATTACTCAAGTTTGCCCAGTCATCCCAGAACAATGAACCTCCCTACCCCCTAGTCATAAACATTCCCCTAGTCTATGATGGTAGTACAACAAATTGGGCGTGTGGAGGTGGGGGGGGTCATTATTTAGCCAGAGTAGTTTTAGGGGTCCTATAAAAATTCCTTCTTGCATAGCTGTGTAAGGACTATGCAGGGAAGAAGGTTTAATACACGATTGGATGCTTTCAAACCTACCCCTGTTGGAGGATGGGATTGTGTCGGGTACAAGGTTGCAAACCCCTAGAGTTTGATAGTTTCTGCGTCGGGCCCACAAAGGGCTTGTTACAAACGGAGGATCCTAGGGACTTTTTGAAGATAAACAAGTCCCTGCTTTTGAATTGCAGAGAACCCTCAATATCTGGGCCCCAAAAATTAGGCAAAATAATAGCCAGCCAAAAAATTGAAGTGACAACATCGCCAAAAAGCCATCTGTCTACACACTGCCGGGGTTCAGGTATACTGCAAGTGGAACTTAGCGAGACGTTGTAGAGGGAGGCGCAACATCTTGCTTAATCATGCTGGTGATTCAGAAGGCTCGGAGGGGGAAGTCTCTTGAATTTCTGATCCAAGCGCAGGCTGATTACCTATGGCTTCATGTGCAGTATGGAGATGCTAGGGTGCTTTTTAAACTCCTACGTACCAGGATCCCAAGTATGACTTGGAGGGTCAGGGGGAATTAGTAAGTAGGTTAATAACCTCCAAAACCCGTATAGCATCCGTAATTATGTATCTCTATTATTAACCTACTTAACTAAGTCCCCCCAACCCTGCATGTAGTGCCTGTAGAGACAACTGCTCAAGGCAAGGAAGGGCTAAGATCTGCCTTCGGGCTTGTATATGGGTTTTTCTCAAATAGGTGTGTATATAGAATGGAAAATGAAATTGAGACTGTAGTGCTTCAGGTTTGAAGTTTAGATTCTGAAAATTATGGCCCCTTTTGGTTATAGACTATAGTACGGCACCTAGTGTTTAGGGTGATGTACCAAAATTGGCCTCCAATTTGGGAACTACCCATCTTGCACCTACACTCAATTGTCTTGCAGGAACATACTGTGGGAATTCTTCCTTGCACTTCCCCCTGTTCTTGCCAGTAGCCAGACTTCCTGACGCTCTGTCGCGGAGATCTTTATGATCGCAGAAAAAAAGTCAAAGCGCGGAAGCCAAGGTGGGGTTTAGGCTTCAGGTGTTCCCTAAACCCTAAACCCTGTAGCATCTAGGGGTTTTAATTTTGAGGGTTTAGGATTTGGGATGGAGGGATCTGGGGTATAGAATTCGACCCTAACCCAAAACCCGGATTTAGAACAGGCTGCTGCAGGCTGTCTTCGCAAGAGACGGTGTGCAGGGAGCTACGGTTTTGGGATTCCTTTGCAGGTGTAGACGAACTTTGGTGTGCACATATCCCCAATATAAACCCCTTTGAAACTAGTTTCCATTTATTTTCCATTATCCCAATATAATCCCTATATGTCCACAATAGTATCCCCAATATATCCCCGAAACTTGTGGCGCACCAATTTCATAAAAGTACAGCTTGGGCAAGTCAGCTCGAGGCCGGCCTTTACACAAAGAAATAATTGTTCTGGCATGCTTTTTGTGTACTGCTTGGAGGGTCAGAGGGACTTAGTAAGTGGGTTAATCATGGGGATATTTCGGGCTACTATATGGGCTATAAGAGTTACTAACCTACTTACTAAGTCCCCTGACCCTCCAAGTGGGAACCTCACAACGCAAAAGTGCCATGTGCTTCCATCTAGAAGCACTTTATACACAAAGAGCTCAAATGACCCTCCTTCCCACTTGTGACTCCAGGTACCACCCGTCCACCCGTGACTATCTCATACTCCCTAAATTGCAGACAAGGCTTACCGCTAACAGGATCCCAAAATGTAATATAACCCTAATATATACCCTATACTCCCTATAGTTTCCATTTTCTTTTCCATAACCCCAATATAACCCAAAGATTACCCCAACGGGTATGCTTATCCCATACTGGACCCT
Organism: Symbiodinium pilosum; assembly: GCA_905231905.1. NCBI lineage: Eukaryota > Dinophyceae > Suessiales > Symbiodiniaceae > Symbiodinium > Symbiodinium pilosum. The sequence continues at coordinate 8,698 of CAJNIZ010008886.1, forward strand.
TGGGTCAAGATGATTCGAGCCTAAACCCCTTGCAACTCCATGGAGCACCCTCATCAATGCAGGCGCACCGACTTCCGCATAGACTCATGCACCTCACGGAGAGATTAGCTGGCTGGAAGTTTCCCTAAGGGTCCAAGGTCCCAAATTACTACAATGTTAATGGTACTTGGGCCCCAAAAACGCCATTATCTGGGTCCTTGGACCCTTAGGGTCTTCTACGTAGCATATAAGCATGATATTGGGGAGGCAGAGCGCTTTGATTCTTTTGTGTTTTTTCTGATAAAGGCCGGGTGTTGCGCTTTTAGCAAAGGGGGAGCAACCCTAAGCCCCAAACCCCAACCCGAAACCCGTAACCCAACACAACGAAAAACCTCGCCACTGTGTCACCGCTTGTTGTTCATACCGGCCCCGAGCTTATGATTTCTCTTCGGAAGCAAAAAAAGACCACACTTTAGGGTTTGGGGTTTCCATCTGGGGTTTAGGGCTTCCGGGGGGGGGGCCTTCCCGTTGAACTCAGGAAAACACGAGCAAGCTGCCACGTATCGGAGAATGAGAGGCCAACCAATTCAACGCCCTCAATCCATAACATGAGCAGACACCTCTTTAGAGTTTTAGAGCCCTATGTAACCTCCTTGAGAGCCCATGCAGGGTTCCACTTGCATGCAACACTACTAAGCCAGAACTCCAAAAAATCATTGAAGCAACTCAGGCACTACATAGTTTCCACGTACCCCATTGCAATTGCTCCAGCAAAACCCTCAGTTTATATAAGGGTTTAGGGTTTAGGGTTTAGGGGGGGGGTGAGCCCACCTGGCGCGTGGACTCAACCCACGGGCTCGGCCCAAGGTTGTGCAACAACATGGCAAGGAGGCTACCTGGGTGTTAGTCTCAACTTCAAACCATGGGCCCAGTATACCTACTATATACCTTCTACGTACCCTCAAGGGTCCCTAGAATCCCCCTAATAAGGCCTAAGGGCCCATGTTAGGGGCCCATACTTCCAACCTCAGAGTAAGAGGGATGACGTAGGGGTTACATATGGCTTAGGGTTTAGGGGCAGGGAGTATACAGGGGCTATATTGACTAATATATGGTTTTGTAGCGGCTATGTGAGGTTTGGGGTGGTCTTTTACCCCAGTAATGGAGAATCACAGCGACAAGATAATCGAGAACGAGTTTATAGGGTTTGGGGGGAGGTAGGCATATTAGCACATACTAGAGCTATCTAGAACAGCAGCTACAAGAAACTACAGGATACCTGGTGAGGGTGGCTTCAATCTGACTGTTGATCTTTTTCCATTGAATTGCAAGGGTTGCATAGGGCTTGAGCTTCAGGTTTAGGATTCATGCTGAGGGCTTAGAAGAATTAGGGGTGTGAAGCGGAGAGTTTAGGAATTCAAGCGAAGGCATGAAAGCCTGGGTTCAATGGGGTTGGCCTGCGGGTGGAGGGAAGCACAAGGACACACCAGTATTTCCCAGGCTGATAGTAGTAGGAAGGCGATGGGACTCCACAGCACAGGTGGGTTTAGGGTCTAGGGTCTAGGATTTAGAGTCTAGGATTCAGGGTTTAGGGTTTTGGGTTGGGGGATCATACGCGAAACAATTTGGGAACTCCCAGAGGAGCTTCGTCTCAAACAAGTCATCGGTAGATGTCAGGGCTAATATGGAACATGTCGACACGGACTTCTGTAGATGTTCCCTTCGCTGTTGGGTAGCGACAGCTTCCATGCAAGAACAGGTAATGCTACTTTCTTCTCGAAGGGGGCTTTAAAATACTCGGAGACATTCGGTTTAGGGGTTCAGGGCTTTGACTGTCATGATACCAGTATATACCCAAAAAATACTTCCTACTTAGCGCTACTATGTTTACAACTAGTAGTGTTGCTGTCAGGCTTAAGTATCGCTGCCTTGGCTTCGAGGACATGTTTCACACATATTCCCTGACAAGCTGTAGCCAGGGGATGTGCTGTCTGAGTGCCCTCCATGCTCCATTGGAAATACTTGTGGGAGCGCAAAAACGCTCATAGCCTTCACCCTCCCAAACTCCACCAGAAACGGCCCTAAACCCTGAACCCTAAACCCTGAACTCTAAACCCTGAACCCTAAACACTGAACCCTGAACCCTGAACCCTAAACCCTGAACCGTAAACCCTGAACCCTAAACCCTAAACCCTGAACCCTGAACCCTAAACCCTGAACCCTAAACCCTACACTCTGAACCCTGCAGCCCTGGGTGCCAAATGTCATGCGATCCAACAAGAGCCGCAAATACTCGGCATCTTCGGTCCCAAGCTTCGAAGGCGCAGTGCGGCTCTGATTCCTTAGGGGTTAGGGTTTAGGGTTTAGGGTATAGGGTTTAGGGTTTAGGGTTTAGGGTTTATAGGGTTTAGGGTTTAGGAATTAGGGTTTCGGGTTTAGGGTTCAGTATGGTTTTGGGGGTTTCGGGGTTAGAGTTGAGAACATATCTTAGGGTGTGTGTCGCTGTGTTAGTAGGGTGCGCGAATATACATATATATATATAGAAAAGTAAGATAGTATAAACTCAATGTATAATATTTAATATACAAGTTACCATATTTTCATAATATATTATATAGTATAATATATACTATGCGCAGGTTTAGGTGTATACGGTTAATATGTAAAGATATATAGGATTTAGGTTGGAGTCGAGTATTAGGGCCTGGGCTTTTTGAAGGTTGGCATTTGCGGAACTGGAGATTTGTCAAAAGCTTTGGGTTTGCAACATTCAAGGTGTGGGGCTGTAGGACGGAGGATTCAAGGTTTTTTTTTGGTTTCGGGATGTGGGGTTTGGGCAAAGAGTGTTGGTGTTCGGGCTTGAGGGCTTTGAACTTGTGCCATAGGCTCTGCCGACACGGCGGAATTTCTGTTTTGAAAGGTACAAGCATGGAGTTCATGCCTGGATCCCAAACACAGGTAGAATGATGGCAATACACTCACACAAGGCATTATTCTACATGTTGTAGGAGGACTCGTGCAGTTGAGCTAGTCCTGTGGCCTTACATTAGTATTGACAGTTATGTTTGGTTCCCACTAATGGTATTCTTACTCGGAATATACGGCCGAAAAGATTGATCGTTATTGCACCCCCTGTGGTATTGGCGGGTAAATGAGTGAAGGTTGTAACGCACTAATCTTGATTTAGAAGCTCCCAAAAACAGCCCGCTAGGCCGAACCCCAAACCCTAGAACATTCAGCACAAAACCCTTTGCCTTGAAAAAAACAACTGCTAAAATATGAATGCAACATGCAAGGTCTCACCAAAAAAAGCCCTGGACTCTACTTGAAAGCCTCCCCAACTGCTGAAGATTCAAAAATGTCCTTTCTTGGAGGTGGACCTGAAGACAATCCTTTGTAGACTGCTGTCCTTTCCACAAAGTGTTGTATGCGGTTCCCAGGTACACAAGAGGTAAGCACAAACAGGCCTGATTGTGTCATTGGCACGTCTCTTGCCGCAACGGCAGGTGTAGTAACGGCTGCAACGTTGTTGAGAATGGCACTCCCTTCCATACTAAACAGCCTCCCACGTGGTAAGCATTCCACGAACTACGGGCACAGAATAGCATAAATCAACCTATATATATGATGTGTCTATATATGTATACGTAAAATATCAGCATATTGGGAATCTGTACTATAAGGACACACAACATCTGTGGAAGCATCATGGTTATGTTCGAGGATCAAGAATTTCGCGAAGCAATGAGACGTCATTTTGCGTGCTAGCGACAGCAGCAACATAACAGCATTGAAGCTGGTCATGCTCAACTGTGACCTTTCAGAGCCCAAAAGCCCCGAACCTTGCAAAAGCAAACCTATTGTGGTCCCAAACCCCAAAGCCCAGAATCCCTGTCCCTAAAAAAAACCTCAAACCCTAAGCGCCCTAACCTAATTTCAAAGCGTTACTGACCTTGATGCCCAAGCACTTACTAGGGTTTAGAGTCTACACCCTTAATCCCAACAGCCGCGTCTCCATATTCCTCTGGACGGTGAACTGGGATTAGTCCTTTTGTAAGCCCTGGGGTTCCTGACGTTACATAAGGATAAAACAAATTGAAACTACTATTTAAGCATTATATAGGGATAGTGGAAAAGAAAATGGAAACTACTATAACAGATCATATATATACCAGGACCCTCCTTGTACCCTTAATTTGGGATATATGGTCCCTAATAGTGGGCACTTAGGCCCTAATAGAGGGTAGGAGGAGGGTCTAGGTAGGGTTTAGGGTCTAGGGGTTGTGAAAGCCAAATCCGAACTCCGAATCCGCAAGCTCAAATCTATAAAGCCCAAACTACGTAAGCCCCTGCAACAGCAAATAAACACTAAACCCTATATGACCCATTATATAGAAATTTCCATTTTCTTTTCCTGTTCCCTATATAACCCCAATATAACCCTTATATAACCCTTATATAACCTTATATATATATATTATAGTAGCTTCCATTTTCTTGTCCATTATCCCAATAATAGTTTCCATTTGATTTTCCATTATCCCTGCTTTTGGGATGGTCGAGCCCAGTAGGATTTTCATCAGGGGAAATTTCAGGTGCTTGTTTATTTTTTTTCGTGCCCATGCCATGCAAGAAAGGGTCCTCTGTGTGAGAGGAGGAAGTAAGGCCTTACTTCCTGCTTACATGAAGAGCACACTGTTGCCCGGATGTAAGGCCCTATGTCCGGCCAGAACTCTGTGTCGGTGAGGGCGTACATGTAAGACCGCGAGCGTTAGGACGTTGATTCGGCAGGTTAACACGCCCCAATAAAAATCCCGCAATCCAAGGGAGGACTCCCGCCAATACAAATCCCGGAATCCAAAGGAGGCGGCGGGGGAGGAGGAGGGTTGCGAAGGGTGGGAAGGAGGAGGGGAGGCGGCAAAAGGGATGTAGAGGGAGTGGGGGGAAGGCATGTAAGAGGCAAGTAAGCAGCAAATAAGCCCTTACTTGCCTCTTACATGCTGCTCCCAGCCCTGGAAGGAGGAAATAAGAGGCAAGTAAGCAGCAAATAAGGGCTGCTTACTTGCTGCTTCTTTGCCTCGTACATGCCGCCCCCAGCCCTGGGAAGAGGAAATAAGAGGCAAGTAAGCAACAAATAAGCCTTGCTTATTTGCTGCTCTTCTCCTTCCCGCCCTAGATTGGTGTCTAGGGCTGGAAGCAGTGGAGCAGCAAATAAGCAGGGCTTATTTGTTGCTTACTTGCCTCTGATTTCCTCTTCCCAGGGCTGGGGGCAGCATGTAAGAGGCAAGTAAGCAACAAGTAAACTTCCGCGACCCCGCTTTCCCCCCTCCCTCGCCTGCCCCTCCCCCCTCCTCCCCCTCCTCCTCACCCCCCAAAAACTGGGTTGTTTTTTGGTGTTTGCG
>CAJNIZ010008887.1:435-11195 GCA_905231905.1 Symbiodinium pilosum
TAGGGTTTTAGGGTTCAGGATTTGTTGGGGGAAGGGTCCTGAAATTGGGGGTCCCTTTTGTTGGGGGTTTGCCACCGTAGGGCCCCCTACTGTTGATATTAGCATAACCCTAAACCGAATACCAGATGGTATGCGGTTTAGGGTATATCGTTTACGTAGTGTTTAGGGCATAAGGTGGTATAGGTGTTTCTCAAAACAAGGGATACCCATGCTGGGCGTCCCAAATTAAGAATTATAGTATATTGGGGTCTCTATTGGGGTCCCAGTATTTCTGGAAACTAGCATACAGGGGCTTATATGGGTTTATAGGTTGTGTAGCTGAGCCGGTCTTCTAGCTTAAAAGCTGGAAATCTGATGAGTAGTCCGGGAGAATACCCCCGGTAATAGTCCCCCCTTAAGTAGATAGAATACGGTGTATATGGGATCTTATGATAATATACCCAAAGCCATATTCTATCTGCTTAAGGGGGACTATAGTATTCTAAGGGCTCTACCTCCTGCAGTGCCATTTTCTGTCGCATGATCAAAGGTGACGGGAAGCGCAGGGACAACGAGCCAAGAGGGTTCCTTTACCCCTAAACCCCAAACCCTTAAACCCTAAAACTTAAGACCTTAACCCTAAAACCCTGAACCCTAAACCTTTCAGCTACAGGTATCAGGTTGAAGGTTGGCTGCTTGTTGTAGGGATGCCACCAGTGGCAGTACCGGTACCATTATGGTTCCTGGTGCTGTGGCGGCTTGAAATTGCAGTTTCCATAAACAGGGGAACCCTAATATCCCCCAAACTACGGCGATCCTTATTCTGGGCACCTGAAACCCTAAATCCTAGACCCCCCCCGCCCGCCGCCCCTCAAATTTTGCCCTAGGATAGGGTAGTAATGGCAAGCTCACGAACAAATCTTGTGACCGACAGGATGTTGATAGAAGACAAGGCCGGAGTCTGACGGAGCACAAGAATGAAGGGACTTGCAGCAGGGAATTTCAAGAACATGGTAGGAATAACCAAGGAATATGAGGCCCGGCTAGGCTTTTTCTATTCTATTCCTAGTGTACTCTTGGGGTTTCCCGTTTGGGGTTCCCATGAAAGTCCCTTTAAAGAAGGATTAACTCAGCAAAGCTCCAGTGATAATAACGGATGTAGCAGTAAGGATAAGAATGACAGCAATAGTAAATTGATAGTCATAGCCCGCAATTATGGCAGCGATGATTGCAATAAAAGGCTTGCAAAAGATGGCAAAAGCTCCGGTTGCTTTCGCTTCTGTGGGTTATCTGGGGTATAGAGTATATTTCGACACCTCATATTCAGCAATACCAGACCCTAGTTGTGGGAACTGATGACTCATGTTGTGGTGGCTGAGGAGCTCCAGCAGGTCCCAGCAACTACAGCCGGTCCATTAGGTCATCAGGTTGAGCAGCGCCAGGCTAAGTTTGCCCACACTCCACCCCCCCTATTTGCCCACAGCATCTTCTTGTTACGTGCGCATCCAAAGTCACAGCATCCGTATAAACACTTACTTCCGCAACTGCAAGATTACTGTTATTTACAGCGAAACAAGATACTAGCGAATGCATGCCGGCACACATAATAACGTTCATTTCGACCACATCCACAATAAGTGAATCCGTGCCGGCACCCATAAAAATGTTCACTTCACCCACATCCACAACCACCAAAACACTGCTATTCGCAGCACATTCCGATGAGCGGGCATTTCGCGCGGGCAAATAGGGGAGGGGGGGCGTAAGTTTAGGGTCTACCTAGAGTAAACCCATAAAAAGGTTGTTGTATCTAATATTGTGGCATCTTTAGCTTTTTTGACCCCCTAGGTTACTCTACATAAGGTTTTAGGAGCAACGGGAGGTCCTTCAAAACGTCCGAAACCCCGAGAGCTGGCCGTGCTTGCAGCATGATGCGCGCGCGGAAGCCCCAGGTAAGGCTGTAAACAAAAATGTGCACCGTAAGCGTGATGAGTTTGTGGATGCTAGCATCGCAGCTCTCGTTTCTGTCCTGAATTATGTCAGCATGTTACGCTCGCGACACTGGAATTTCCTCCACTTTCTGGTGGAATAGTAGATGCCAAAATGATAACATCCGAAAGCACTGGAGAAGGTTTGCTGAAGCTAAAGCTCCAAACAACAAAAGTGTTATTTACCATACCCCCGAACCCACACCATACCCCGGTCATGCGGTCCCCAAGAGGAGGAAAATTAAGGGGAAATTGGCACATCCCGTAACCCTAAACCCTAAACCTCTAAAACAGCAGGGTTATGCCCACAGGTACCTTGAATCTTTCTTAGAAAATTCTCAGCAACCAGGCAGAACCGATCATTTCATCCTGTTCGATTCCGCCAAGCCACACAGGATTTAGGATTTAGGGTTTAGGGTTTAGGATTTATAGAGCTGGAAGCTAGCCAGATTTCTTTCATCATTATACTTATTTGGTATCACCCCACCCTCCCAGAATCCCTTTCCATTTAACATGTTTACCCTCTTAGTATCCTTCGCTCGCCACCTGCCTGCGTCACCTCAGAAACCTCCCAACAGCCTTTCAGCCCGTTTTTGTATATCTCCAGTAGGGTTCAGCGCGTGCTAGTTCGTGAGCAGCCAAAGCCAGGGTAATCACGCGGTTTTGGTTAAAGCACCACCCGAAAAGGGCTTGCTGGGCTCTAAAAGAACGCCGCTTTGGTTGTAGCACCGCCCCAAGAGGGGCTTGAAGAGATCAATAAGCATGTGGTTTAAGGCACCGCTCGAAGGAGCCCAGGTGGACCCAAATCCTAAATCAGATTTGGCGGTTTTGCACCGGAAAACGATGCCCAACAGGCTCAAAAGGGACCTCTAGACGCCTTCAGGGGCCTCCAAGAGGCCTCCAGAGGCTTCCAGCAAAGGGCCCTAGCAAAGCACTCCACAGGAGCCTCCAGCAGCCTCTAGAGGCTTCCAGGAGCCTCCAGGCGGCGAAACCTAAATCCTAAATCCGAAATCCTAAATCCTAAGCTCCTAAATTCCTAAACCCGAAATCCTGAATCCTAAGCTCCTAAGTTCCTAAACCCGAAATCCTGAATCCTAAATCCGTCTTCAGAGGCGTCCAGAGGCTTCCAGAGACCTTTAGAGGCCACCAGAGGCCCCTGAACACGAAATCCTACCCCCTAAATCCTAAAGGGACAAAATCAGAGCACGGCCCTTTTAAAGTTTAAGCATGTATATATATAGAGGTAGAGAAGTTTAGGGTTTAGGGGCACAGCTCTGCGCCAGGAGCAGGGGGTCCCGCACAAGTTTCAAAGGCGTGGCTTTTTGCACAAGGGGAGAGGGTCCCCAAATTAGGGGTACCTTTAAAGGGGTTTATAGAATCATATGGGGGTATGTAGGGTCTAGGGGGTGTAGGGTCTCCCGAAATTAGTGGTACTTCTCAAGGGGTTTCTAGGAGTTAAATAGGGGTATTTAGGATTTTAGGGGGTGTAGGGTTCCCAAAATTAGGGGTACGTTAGAAAGGGGTTTATAGAGATACATAGGGGTATTCAGGCTTTAGGGGGTGTAGTAGGGTTTCCCCAAATTAGGGGTACCGTGTTGGGGTCCCCCAGATTAAGGGATAGGGTCCCGTAGATTAAGGAATATAATATCTTAGTGTCTATATTGGGTCCCACCAGTTTGGGAAACTATCACATGATCGTCCGCAACGCCTGCAAGCAAACCGTCGTTTGATCATCGACGGGACCGTCTTCTAGACACAGATGAAAGAGCTTCTGAGTCCACGGGGAAGGGAGATCCAAGAGAGCAGTGTGGGCAGAAGAAAGTGTGACATGCGCCCTAAACCCCGGGTCCTGGACCTTAAGTCCCCTAAATCCCAGAATCCTAAATGAACGCACAGCAGGCAACAGGGCCCCATAGTCATTGCGGACCCTTTGGCGACAATGGGCAGCGACCCCGGACAGTTAGTTGAAGCTTCACAGAAATCAGGTTTGGCCCCCGCTTGTAGGAGGGAAGCCCTTTGTTTCCAACCATCAAGTGCGTCAACCCCCCCCCATCCCCACATCCTGAAGTAGTAAGTAGAAGAAGCAGGAACAATGGACTAGGGAAGCACTCGTTTGGAGGATGTGGCAGGCTCATTCTGCATCATTAGGTTCAGTCCTACAGAGCATGTGAGGGTGGCACGGCGCTGCCCAGCACGACGAATGGCATAGTACATCATGGTGCTAAGAATGCACTCAGCGCCTGAGCACACCAAGAAGTATATCTCTGGGCTCCATATGAGATGGCACTGTAACAGTAGTGGAAAAGGTAATAGCATCGGGTTCCTTAAGCGAGCCTTCCCAACATTCCCGGCTCCTTTTTCGGGGGATCGTTGGTGTAGAGTTCGGGCAACATGCGCTACAGTCTAAACTCCTTCAAGGGGATAGGGCTCACTTGAGGGGGATAAGACCTACAGAGGCGCACTGCCACGAGTATTTGCCAGAGATGGCGTGTCATTTTTCGCCATGCCAAAAGTGGGTCCAGCTGTACCTACACCTTAAGCCTAAACCTCAAAGCCTATCCCTTGATATAAGACTGAGCCTTGCCATTCCAATACAGTGGCAAGCTTTGGGTCATTTTCACCTTTGGGGCTTTTAATGTTCGGAACCCTGCAAGACTCGTACTTCTTTCACGCTGCCTATGAATTTACATGTGGAACCCGCTAGTTGTCCCGGCGTTCCCTAAAGCTGTTCTGTATTGAGTTTAGGGTTTAGGTTTCAGGGTTTAGGCTATAGGGTAGTGATTAGCCCCCAACCCCCCAATCAGTTGGTGTAATCCCCGACAGGCATGAGCTCCTATAAGCCCTTGAACCCCAAACCTATGCCTCCACGTTTGTCCCATTCCCAGGCACATTCAACAAGCCATCCGAGAGGCGACCGTCCTCCTGAAATGCTCAGCAGGGTTTAGGGTTCATGTGAATCTGCTCGCGCACGGCTGAAAGTGCATGCACACACGACACCACCCCGCTCAAAAGGGTCTGTGGGAGGCGGCGCATCCTGCGCCAAGCAACCCTCGCTTGATGTTGTTTGAGAATCCATCACAACTGCAAATTCTCAACACTCCCACCTGTTCTGAAATATCGCAGGCTACCACCGGTTACCACCCACGAGAACTAAACCCTAAACCCTAGAGTTTAGAGTCGGCTTCCTGAATTCCCACTTCAAGATCATCTTCTCAGTTTCCACTCTGAAGTCTGGGTAGGCCCCTGGGATATTTCATATTTTCCCTAATGGCTTTAACAAGGGACCCTATATATTGATATTCTTCAAGGGGTTTTAGGGGCCAACCCAGAAGTGCCTACTCAACATTAAGGCCTCCAGAAATCTGCAGGGGGCTGCACAGGGCCTTTCTGGGGGCATGAGCTAGAGGGGTCCAGGGGACTACTAATGGACGAGAACGGCCTAAGCAAGGCGCACGGGAATTTAGGGTTTAGGGTGTAGGGTTTAGCTGCGTAAGTAGCCGAAAATCCATAGGCTTTTTCGGGGATTCCACTGAAAGGTGCTCTAAACTCTCAGCCCCCCCTGGATGCTTTGTTTGGAACTCTTTTCCAGTCTTTGCTCCCCAAAAGAGTTTTGTCTGACCAGCGCATACACAACCGCAATAGAAGTTCAGTTTCAATTCTCTATGTCATTGTCGATTTCATTTTTATCTGATTTTGCATTGCATTCTCCATGATTTCAGCAAGCACATCCCAACCCTGAACCCTAAACCCTCCACCCTACACCCTAAACCCTAAACCCACCCAGCGTCTATTGCCCTATCGGGCTTCATGGGATACCGACTTCAGCATTTTTGCAACGAAGGTTCGGGCTTTGTTGATGGTTTATGTAAAGCCAACGCGACAGGCTTTCAGAGTCAATGGCTGTAGAGATGCTTTAGGTGACCATATGAGCTATAGTCTAAACTCCTTAAAGGGGGTTCTATAGGGGAATATATAGGGGGCTACTGTAGGGGTTATTGAGGGGGCTAATTGCTAGGAGTTTAGACAATGGACCATATGGAGAGAGTTGTGTGAATGCCCGCAGACGCGTATCCACAAAAAAAGTGAGCAACATTTTATTCAGGGATATTATAGACCCTAGTTCATATAGAGTAAGCTTAAATCCGCCTCGGGGGAAAAGTATTTTATATAGAAACACATTCTTACTCAGTTTAACCACAACGAGAACGCTACTCAACTGGACTGACCATGAAACTTCGGAATACTTGCAATCAAGCCACGCAGGAAGGGCGCACATCCACAACCAGCTCGTGATCCTGAGAAGTACAAGAAGCAGGCACCCTAAACCCTAAACCTTAACATAGGTTCCCCTGTTCGTAAGACTGCATCCTGGCTGGATGCCTTGGATGCCTTGCTATCAGTTGGGATAAGATACTAATCATCATAATCAAATTAATAAGAGCAACAATAACATTAATAATAGCAATACTAATTTGGTAGTTTCCCAAAATCAGGGGACCCGCCTCAATATACTATAATCCTTATTATGGGGAACCCAAATAAGGTACCCCTAATTTTGGGAAACCGCCATTTTAGTAATAGTAAGAATAATAAAAGGAGCCGAGGCTCCTACGAATGAATGATGTCCAGGCTTGGTTTAGGTCTGCGAAGTAAAGCAAAGGCCCCCCAAAAAGCAGTCTTTAGGGTTTAGGGTTTAGGGGCTGTAAGCTGTCTTTAGGTTTCAGGGGTTTAGGGCTTAGCGGCTGTGAGCTGTCTTTAGGGTTTAGGGGTTTAGGGTTTAGGGGTTGTAAACATGACCTTGCTGTTGCAAGCAAGCTGGTTGACAGGACCACCGGCAACTTTGCAAAGGAAAACTTCCAGGTCTCTACAACAGGTCCTGCTTGGGTACTGGCCCCCGCAGTAACAGTCTATATTAGGGGTCCTATTAAGGGCTATATATAACCATATTATATTTATTATCCAACTGTTAGTGAGGGGGGCAGTACCCAAGGTCCTTCCATCTATTTTAGCCTCCGTCCTAAGGCTCTGCTGATACACTCAAAAGGAACCATAGTCTAAACTCCTTAAAGGGGGTTACATAGGGGATTATATAGGGGACTACTATAGGGGGGGATACTAGGAGTTTAGACTATGGCTCATATGATTCGCCAGCACACATTCGGACGCGAAATTGTCATGAACATTACAACATGAATTAGTATTAGTCGGCGATGTTGTGATTTTGGTTTACCGCCCATCAAAATTTGCTGCTGACCTGCCCTAAACCCCAAACCCTAAACCCTAAACCCTGCAGACCAGCAGTGATTTTCTTCCGCAGCCATCACTCAAGCGATGACTGGGTTGCTGTTTAGGAACTTAAATTCTGTTACTATTTTGGGGAAACCCTATTATTTACGATATATACCCATTATGGTAACTTAATTTAAGTTCCTTAACAGCAACCCAGATGACGAGGCACATAACAGTAGCAATCTGGGGCAGCTTGGGGGGATTAAAGAAAGGGAATGGCATTGGGAACGTTGACCGGAGGTCTAGTTCAACAAAGTTGCTGATGCTGCTTGTTCACACTGGTGCTGAAGGGGGGGTGGGGGAGCCGATCCCAAAACGAATCCTCCTAGAATCCCCCAAAATGGTACCTATATTCCCTCCCCTTCTCCCCTTGAGCAGCACCCCGTGATATCCTGAATGTCCTCCTTGCAGTGGTTCCAGCAGTGGTACTTTAGACTGAGTTGCTGTTGCTACGAGATTGTGAGGAATTTGCATGGCGTTGCCATGACAAAGGAAACACCTAGCATTCAGAATGTAAGATGTATAGAAACTTAATCTACGCTTCCTGAACAGCAAGCTCATGGTATTGGGCAGTTTGACACATGCAAGCTACAAGGTTCCTGAAAATATTNNATATTTAGCTGAAATTATAAATTCTGGGGTTCCAAATCCTTTAGACCTTATATAACCCCTAATAGATACCCGATTATATTGTAGTAGTTTCCATTTTCTTTTCCATTATCCCTATATAACCCCTATATAGAGTTATGAACCAGTCCAAGTCCTCCGTCAGGTGGCATTTATTGAGAAGCGACTGCGAACACTGCTGCCTTTGACTTAGTCTTGGGTTGCGGTTCGGGAACTTAAGTTCGGTTACCATTATGGGTCAAACATGTAATTACTCGAGTTTCTCCACATACTCGCCTAAACCCTAAACGCTAACCCTAAGCCCTAGAGCCTAAACCCTATTAATGTGGGTTCACCCTGTGATGGAGGAAGCACAACCTCGTGCCTCATGGCAGACGAAAAAGACTGTTAATACAGTTTCCCCAGTATATTCATAATTCATTTAGGCGCTATTAATCACTGGCCTCGTTGTTTGTTGCTTCTTCTGCAGTGTAGGCCCTGAACCCCTAAACCCTAAACCCCTAAACTCTGAACCCTCTAGACTCTATTGTTGCTACGAAGGGACTGGTCCTTTGTCTCTCCCCCTTAGGTTGTACACCGCCCCCACCCCCCCAAGGTTAATTGTGCCCCCTATATGCACACTTTTGCATATACAAACATATATTCAGAGCTTTTATTGTCATCATAAGCTTTGAGGGACACCTAGCAATGGACATATGGCTCCCTCTCATAGTTTCGTACAGTCCCTAAAATAGTCCTTTATAAGGAACCCCTGTCCATCAAATTATGTAGGAAGTGTTGACTGTAGCTGTAGCTTATATAGGTACACAGATATAAGGTCTCTTTTGGGACATGTTACACATCAGGGGGTGTGGGTTATTTCTTCTGAAGATGTCTCAAACAGCTGAGCCGGCAGATAGAACGTTTGGAGCCAGAGTCTACTAAGAGAACATGTGAGCCTAGGTTTGATTTCAATTTGCGTTTTTCTTGCACACTTTTTCATTTTACCCCTGCGTAATCCCTGCATGCCCCTAAACCTGAAACCCTAAACCCAATTGGTGGAAGATCCCATCACTGCAACATCAGGCCGAAGGTTCCCACGGAAACAGTGACCACGACCGTGGCCCTCACAATGCTGGAGGAGCTTCTGAAGCATAACTATCAATTATTAGCAAAATTATTCTTCTTCTTTTTATTCTTCAGTATGCCGGCGTTTAAGGGACTCGGCGGCCAGATCGGTTATTCTCAAAGCGATGGGCCCCTTGGATAAAAATACAGCACCTAGCGTTTAGGGGTACCAAAATAGGACCCTAGTTAAGGGAACTGCCCAGATGTTTATAGCCAGGATAAACCCTAAGCAGACCTTGGGAACCCTAAACCCTAAACAGACCTTGGGAGTTTGCCGCTTACAGTAAGATACGGCAGTCAGGGTCAGGTAGGCTTGGTCAGAAGAGCTACAGTCTAAACTCCTTACAGCGGGTTATGTAGGGGATTGATTATATAGGGGAGAAATATAGCGGTTAGTACGGGGGATACTACTAGCTTAGACTAATTATAGCATAGAATGCCATGGGCCTCGGGATTGGGTAAGGATGTTGCTCGGAATAAAGGAATACAGTTTGTACAGGGATTATGGTTCGATTCTATTCCCCGATCCCCCACGAAGAACCAGTAAGTCATGGGCCTGAGGTTCAGCAAAGTCAATGCAAGCTAAACGCTAAACACTAAACCATGGCCGTGTGGGAGGAGAGCACGCAGAAGAAACGAGGGTGGTTTGATGGTTTCCGAGCAGCTTGGCGATTCATTGCCTCTGATTCAGCTTGTCTCCTTCATGCCGTTAGGGGTATAGAGGGTTTAGGGTTTAGGGTATATAGGGTTTAGGGTTTAGGGTATAAGGTTGAGTGATGACTTTAGGGGTGTATAGGTGTTATATAGGGATACTGAAGTAATATGGAGATAATGAAGTAATAATGGAACAGGACATGGAAACTACTCTTTGTGGTTTAAGGTTGTATGGGGATTATACTGTCTGCTAAGGAAAGAATTTGAATTTCCATGATAGTCTAATCCTAAGAAATTATGAGAAATACCAATGTCAATATGGGTCTACAGGATTACAGTGGTTCTGCTAGTAGTTCTCAACTATTGAGTGTTAAGTACCACTTTCGATTCGTCATTTTGCACACTTCTGCAATACTTGTTGAGGGTTGCTCCTTGCCTTACTGCCAGAGACAGAAGCCGGCTCAGCAATGAAAGTCAACAAGTGAAAGCGCTGCGGAGCGGCGCGCACGATATCAGCTTGTGTCGTCGAACGTCAATGTTGAGTATATGCTTCTTATGTGTTCAGTTGTTGCTCTTTGTACCATCTGTGGTGCTCCCACTTGTTCATTTCAAATCACGCCACTGCATCCCGAGAAAGTTGACCAACACTGGTCCCCTCATGTGCGGCTAATGTACTGAACAGTCCTAAACACCCGCACTGGGGCAAAGCCCGCCTTTAAGGGAATTGAAGCACCGCCCCTTCCCCCGTGATCTTGGATCTTCCTCCCAATCTTACTTCAGTCAATACTGGTTCTTAGTTCTTAGTAGGGAATAAGGGCATATACTCCCTGTAGAATATGTTCCCTTATTCACTACGAATAGCCAGTAAGTATAATATATACTGGTAGCATACTTGGGAGTTATGATTGCATGACCTCAGTATACTATTGTACCAGAATTCCCAAGGTAGAAAGCAGTTTGGGTCATACAGGAAAGCCTAAACCTGAAACTCTAAAACCTAAACCCTAAACCCTCAACCCTAAACCTTAAACTCCGGGTCTTGCAATTCCTACCCATCAAGGCCACCTCATCGGAGAAGCTTGTGAAGTTCGGTGACGTCTTTGCATCATCCTTGGC
>CAJNIZ010008888.1:0-14077 GCA_905231905.1 Symbiodinium pilosum
GGGTTACGAAGTTCATTTAACGGTTATGTAGGAAGTATACTGGATTATATACTTTAAGATCCTTACTTACAGTAGTAATCGCCATTCAGGTTATGGGAATATATGATAACTGTATGAGTCCTGGACTAAATGTGAAGTGTATCCCTTCATAGGGCCCTCCCAAAACCCTAACTAGTCCCCTACAGGCCCCCCCCCAACCTAAATGTAGTCCGTAGCTCGTATAGTTTGGAGCCTTGGGGTTACTGTCACCTTTTACACCAAAACCTGCAACTGTGTACCAGCGGCATCGTGAACTAGGATCTCCAGCAACGGTTAGGGGTTTAGGGTTTGGGGATTGAGGCTTAGAGCTTAGAGGTTTGGGGCAAAGGGTGTTCAATGGCTTGGTTGGACCGAGGTCTGGAATTGAGGGTAGAGTTGAGCTTTGCGGGGGTGGGTTCAGGCCTGTGGGTCTGTTTGGGACTCATGGATTTAGAGTTTAGGGTTTAGGGGTTGAGGGTTTAGGATGTAGCTTGCTCTATTCCAAGTGCCAATGAGTAGGAGCCTCGATTTTTGGCATTGGGATTGTCGTATAGGTGGTGGCCCAAGGGAAGTATGTCGCCGGAGTCGCTCCCGTAAGATATACTTGGCGCCCAAACGGGTTCCTACGTAAGTAGCTTGGGGCCTATAAATGTGCATATACAGTACCAGATGGTAACTGATCCAGATTCTTCTGGCCAACATGGCCATCAGGGGAGAGACCTAAACCCTCAACCCTAAACTCCCTAAATCATGGGAGAGAATCTCTACTTTCGTTGTCCTCATAAACCTACAGGAAGCCAAAGAAGCTCTGGTTCAACCCCCCAGAAGGTCACTCTAATGCAAACAGGGAAATCCAACAATTTTGCAGGAATATAACAGGTCTAGAAAGGCCCTGGCAGGTATAATGTTATCATATTCCTACCATATTCTTGGGGCTCCCTGTCAGTCGGAGAGTCGCACTCACGAAGCCTACGTTTACAACTGCACGATCTGAAGGCTCCAGATGTTACCCAAAGGATCCTTTGTACACATGGTTGGGTTTAGGGTTTAAGATCCTAAGTGCCCGGTTGGGATGAATATCGCTTATAGGTACTTAGGATCCTTCGGGTTACAAGGCACTGCAACCATGGGACACAAACCTCCCAATGCTGGTCACAAAGTGCGGATTGTTGATGGTCTCCAGGACATTGCACGACGCAGGGGCTGCAGGAGCTGCTTCCCCAAGGACAGCTGCAGAATGGGGAAACTCTACACGTTCGAGTGCGCTGCAGCCATGGAACGCGGACCTTGCGATGCTGGTCACAGAGGATTCAAATGCCTTGTCACCAATGCTAGTGACCGAATCCGGAATCTCCACATTCTGCAGGGCCCTGCAACCCTGAAACATAGAGTCCGCAATAGTGGTCACAGAGTTGGGAATCTTGATGGTCTCCAGGGCACTGCACGACCTAAAAGCTGCTGCCCAAATGCTGGTCACCGAATGGGGGATCTCCACATGTTTCAGCTCACTGCAGGCCTGGAACACGGACCTCCCCAAGCTGTTCACAGAGTTAGGGATCTTCATGGACTTCAAAGCGCTACATGATCGGAAAGCTTCAGATCCAATGCTAGTCACAGAACCTTGAAGGTCCACATTTTTCAAGGCATTGCACTCACAGAACGTCAAAGTGCATATTCTCGTCACGGAGTTGGAGATCTTGATGCTCTCCAAGGCTTTGCAGGATTGAAAGGCTGCTTCCCCAATGCTAATCACCGAATCAGGGATCTCCACATGTCTCAGGGTACTGCGGCCATGAAACGTGGACCTCCCAATAGTGGTAACAGAGTTGGGAATCTGGATTTCTTCCAAGGCATTGCACGATCTGAAAGCTTCAGACCCAATGCTAACCACGGAATCAGGAACTTCCACATGTTTCAGGGCACTGCAGCGGTGGAATGTGTAGCGTGCAATGCTGGTCACAAATTTGGGTATCTTTATCGTCTCCAGAGCACTGCACGACTCAAAGGCTTTTTCTCGAATGCTCGTCACCGAATCCGGAATCTCAACATGCTGCAGGGCTCTGCAACCCTGAAACGTGAACTTCTCAATGCTTGTCATGGAGTCGGGAATCTTGATGGTCTCCAGGGCGCTGCACGATCTGAAGGCTGCCTCCCCAACGCTAGCCACCATGTCGGGGATGTTCACATGTTTCAGGGCACGGCAGCCAGCGAAGGCAAATCTCCCCATGATGTCCACTGAGTTGGGAATCTGGATTTCTTCCAAAGCATCACAGAAGCTGAAGGTTGCTTGCTCAAGGCTAGTGACAGAATGAGGAATTTCCACATGTTTCAGAGCACTGCAGCTCTTGAACGCTGCGGGTGCAATGCTCGTAACAGATTCGGGGATCTTGATGGTCTCCAAGGCACTGCACGATTCAAAGGCCTCTTGTCCAATGTTCGTCACCTGGGTTGGCCCCTAAAACCGGTTGAAAAATCTTAGTATATAGGGTCCCTTATTAAAGCCAGTAGGGGAAAAATATCCCAGGGGCCTACCCAGTCACCGAGCCGGGAATCGCCACGAACTTCAAGGCGGCGCAGCCCTTGAAGGTGGAGCTCCCAATGCTGGTCACGGAGTTAGGTATCTCCACCTCTTGCAATTTTCTGCAGCACATAAAGGCCCCATCCGTGACAGAGCCTGTATGCATAGGGATTTCCACGAAAACCAGTGCATCTTGTTTCCGCGATCTTTTACAGGCTTGGACGATATTTTTGAAGCGAACCAAGGTCAAGACCTGAGGATTCCACACCCGGCTGTCAGGTTCCAGGACTTCTGCGGCATCAGTTATCAAACGTGCGAGATACCCTGCTGGCGGCCTGAAAGGTTGCTGGTCCATCATCTCGGAAACTGCGGTGCCGGCTGCTACCTGGATCTCTGTACAGGATCCATCGGGACCTTGAATGCTCACCTTCACCAGCCCATGCGCCATGGTTTCCAAGAGGATCTTACAGTGGTTGTGCTCTGCCTTCGGCTGCTACGTCTGTCCTTTCACCTAAGTCTATATATATATATGTATAAATATGAGGTACCACATCATGAAGCATGCGTCATTGTGATCTCTAGTCTTGTTTTCATGGAAGTGGTTGGGTCTCTGGCAGAGCTCCAAGTGCTCAATAATGACATACTCCCCAAAACTTACACTGCAATTCCCATGATCAGTGCACCAAGTACCACAGTATCATGTACTTGGCCCTTCTTGCTTGTTTTCACCCTTAACCCTGTAGACTCTAGAACCTAAACCAGAATCCCCAACCTTAAAACATAAAGGAGCACCCCAAACAGTTGGCTGTGCGATTTGGCTGCGGCTGCTCAAGTCCCGCTATGAGTGCTCCACTTGCACATAGTGACAGGGTTTTGGCTACCACAAAGAAAAATGACTGCCATTTTGAGGAATAGAGCGGATGACATGACCTATAACCTAAACTCCTAGTATCCCCCTTAATAACCCCACAAAGCTCCCCTAGATAACTCATTCTAGAGCCCCCTTTTCAGAGTTTAACTCTAGCTCATCATTTGGGGATCGTTATAAATACGAGGAGGATTTCGGCTACCCGAACCCCTGAAGGTAGAGGCTTGAATAAGAAGCCGAATGCACAATGCAATGGATACTGGTTATTGTAAAGTACACAAGGATAGATTACCCAAACCCTAAACCCTAAACCCCTAAACCCTAAACCCCTCAACCCACCCTAAACCCTAAACAAACCCTAAACCCTTGAGGGCGAAGCTTGGTAGCCCGGACCCCAAATTAGGACCCTGCTGGCCCTATTCATTGCCATGTCTCTCAGTTTTTGCTTTTTAGGGTTTATCATGGGTTCAACTAGTACCCCACTCTATACTACCCCCCCTAGGGTCCCCCCTTGAGTAGGTTTATTTAGGGACAGTTAAGCCTAATTAAGGTTAATTAAGGGGGGAACCTAGGGGGGTAGTATAGAGGGGGGTACTAGTTGAACCCATGAGTTTAGGGGTTTTCTCACCCTAAACCCTACACCCTGAACCTCAAAGGCAAATCGAGATGGCTTGAGTTACAACAAGTCCTTGCAGGCTATGCGGCAAGCGAATTGCAAACATGATAAGGTTTATAGTATATTGGGATCTATATTTGTGTTCCCCTACTTCGAGAAACTGCTATATCAACCCTGAGCCCAAAATCACGGAAGCAGCTTAGAGGGTGCGTACCCGGAATACTCTAGCATACCACGATGGGAAAGTTGTTCTTTATGGGTGGCGAGCTTCAACATTAGAATGGAGGGATAATCCCTAAACCCTAAACTCCAAAACCTTAAACCCTAAACCCTAAGTCCCGAAACCCCAAACCCTAGGTCCCTAAACCCAAAACCCCTAAACCCCTAAACCCCTAATCCCTAAACCCTTATACTTGGGGCTTCAGCTTTTGGGCTATGAGCCAGGCATGGATACACGATAGCATTGAGAGCTTCATTGCCTTACAGTAGACCCGAAAACTCAGTTGTAAGATCCTAGAGTAGTTTTCTTTTACATGGACTCCTTAAACTCAGGGTCTTCTGGTTCTTGGGTAGGATTCATAGGGTGCCGTACTTCCGCAGCACTGGTCCCTATAGGGCTTAGGGTTCAGGACCTAAACCCTAAACCCTGCAAACCCTCTAGAGCTTTCCAATCCCTGTATGAGCTAAAGTCTAAACTCCTAGTATACCCCTCAACAACACCCATAGTACTCCCCTACATAATCCCCTATATAGCCCTCTTTAAGGAGTTTGAACTATGGCTCATATAACCTGTATAGACTCCCTATAGACCCTCAACCAAAACCTAGACCTTTATTCTCACCCGCCTACTTCGGGGTCATTGCGGGTAAGGGCTTTCAAGCCACTCTTGATAACACTAAACCCTTAAACCCTGTAACCCTAAAGCCCTAAACCCTTAACCCCAATTACCTAAGACTATATGCTGATCATCATGGAAGGATGGTATACAAAAATGGGATTGGGGAACGCTCCTAAAGCATTCCAAAGGGTTTAACAATGCAGCCGGTAAAAATGGGGCCATGGAAGATTCAAGGTTTTGTTTGAGGGTTTTTCGTTTCTGTATTGTGCTAAAGGACGAAGGTGGTCCCATACTTACCAGGATGCCCGAAACCCTACCCTAAACCCTAGGGTGATCACGAACGGGTCCCTCCCCTGTAAGAATAACCTTCTCAGACCCCTGAACCCTGACCCCTAAACTCTAATCCCTAAACCCTAAACCCTAAACCCTGAACCCTAATCCCCAAACCCTGAACTCTAATCCCTAAATCCTGGACCGTAAATCCTAAACCCTAAATCCTAAACCCTAAATCCTAAAGCCCTGAATCCTGTGGACAGTCGGGCTTTGCCTTTGCAACTTCAAGCACTTCCGCCGTGCGGTGGGAGCCCGAACCTGGAAAAGGAAGTCCAACTTTGGATTCGGATTTAGGGTGTCGGATTAGTTTAGGGTATAGGGGGATTTGAGGGTTAGGATTTGGGGGTATTACATGATATTACCCCAATACTGGAGAATCCGATGAACAAGAAAAATGAACATGACATGAGAACTGGGATTGTACAGAGATTTGAGGTTTGGGTCGGATAGGTACATTACGTAACAGTAATCTTATCCATGGTAGTGAGAGAACTTATCTGAAATTACTTGGCAAAACTTCGGTGTTGCCCTACCTTACTACAAAGGGGATATACAGGCTTTAGGGTGTTTAGGGCTTGGGGTTGATTGTTGATGATTCGGGGGTTAAAGCACAAAGTTTGGGTTGTTATGCTGACGACGTGAGTAATTCTGAAATTACGGTCGTACTGCGACCTCCTGAAACTGTTGTAATCCTCACGTGAGGATACCCGAAATTGTCAACAGACTTGGGGATTTCCTCAAAGCGCCAATAATTTCCAAATTCACGTTAGTGTGCAGGGCTTGTCATCTCGACTCAAACGCAGGAGTTTTCAGTTTAGCGTTTCGGGCACCCTCATTCCTCAACCGTAAAACTTAAGCTTAGGGTTTAGGGTTTCGGGTTTCGTAACTAGGCTAAACATGGGGAAAAAAGGTCTTGACCTGATTAGACTTCGAGCTTCAAGGTTTTGGAAGCATACTTACTAGAACGCTCTGACCCGCCATCCCTACGTAGTCCCTAAAACCCTCAAACTAATCCCCACATAGTTCGGAAAGACCAAAGAGACGCAG
This sequence comes from Symbiodinium pilosum, assembly GCA_905231905.1. NCBI lineage: Eukaryota > Dinophyceae > Suessiales > Symbiodiniaceae > Symbiodinium > Symbiodinium pilosum. The sequence continues at coordinate 6,239 of CAJNIZ010008888.1, forward strand.
AAAATGCTCTAAACCCTAATCCTATAAACCCGAAAGCCTATACCTTAAACCCTAAACCGCTCGCTTGATCTAAGACCTTCCTGCAGTTTAAGGTAGCGGAAACGGTGCTTAAATGCGTACTCTGGCTACGCTGCAAACCACGCATGCCTATACTAAAACAAACCCCGGCTCCTCAACTCTAAGTTAAAAATGCTAAGCCGTAAATCCATACTCGAAATCCGAAACCCTACATCTAAACCCCAAAAAACCAACCCTCCCTTGGCCGGCAAACATGGTGGAAACTAAACATCCTGCACGGCCCTGAGTACCTGATAAGTTGGGAGTTATATGGGAGTTTCTCAAAAAGGGGGTACCCTAGGGACCCCAGGGGATATATAGGGATTATATGGGGATTATGGGGGTCCTTATTAGGGATTAAATTGAGAAATACCCATATGGTATAGAATAGTCATGCAGGATTTTTCATGTCAGCAGTAGGACTCAGCAGGACTGTGCCCCAGACCCACCACGAAGATTCCATCTCCGCCGCCGGTCTTCGGCAACCTGAAACAGATTCCCAAACGTCGTAAAGGATCCACAACATGTAGAAGGTTCAGGGTTTAGGGATTTGAGGCTGAATTCTTTTTGGGGCTTAAGGATGTTTAGTTGGGCGGGGCGTTGTAGATGGTATCTGTTAGGGATGTTGAGAAGTTGAGCGCGTTCGAATTGCTGGGTGTATGGGGCTTAGGGCTTCTGTTGAGGGCTTAGGGCAATTTACGGAGTTTAGCATGTGGCGCGTTTATGGTTGTTGTGTGGGCTTTCAAGAATAATCGTTTGTGAAAATGGCGGTGCTCCGCACCGCAAGTGACAAGGGGTACCGCAGCGGAATGGGCCCCAAAGAGGGCATAATTCCTGGATGTAGCGCCCAGAGACATTCCTCATATAGCTATTCTATAGCTGAATTCCCCCAAGTCACGGTTCCTTGTTACGCCGTGCTGTCTTCAAGCTTGGGGTCCTTTTCGCAACCTTTTCATGGCAATAAGCCTACGACGATTTTGGTCCACATCCCAAACAAGAAGGGTGTTAGGATTTAGGGGCTTATGGGTTCAGGGCTTAATGCTTAGGGGCTGACGTAGAGGTGAAAGGTTTAGGAGCCATGTCAGAACCCTAAACCTCAAACCCTGCAGCGGACAATTTGTATCTGCACCGTGGAGACATGGATGTGGTTGTGCTCGTGATTTTGCACAGCTCATAAACGGGTTTAAGGGTTAGGGCTTACGATTTAGGCTTTGGGCTTTAAGACTCATAAATGAACATTCACTGAATCATTCAAACTTCTATCCTTGGTGAAGCGCCCGTCAACATACGCGGAAACGTAACCTAAAAAGAAGCTACCCGAGTACTGCCCTGAAGGTAGGGACCTGCGGCGATTCAATGAAGGGTGCTAGCTAACACAGCTGGGCGCATAACACTTTCCCGAATTGAAAGTAGGCTACCTCCATATATGGCCTTGGGGACAGTGATTCACTATATATGTATCCGCGCGCTTAAGGTAAGGTTTACGGCGTAGGGCTGAGTTCTTTTAGGTTTCAAAGCGTATTGTCTGGGCTTGCAGAAAGTTGTGGGCCTTCAGGTTAGTATGTTATGGACCCCCAGTATGTGACAATATGTCAGAAAGCAACTCAAAGGGCACCCTTAAAGCTTGGATCCCCGAAGCTAAGCCCTGCACTCCAAGCATCCTTACATACGTCCCAGACAAGGGTAAACCCGAAACCCTGACTTTGGAACCCCCCCGCATTGGCGAACCAGCAACTTTGAGACATCCTCCTCGAAGCAGACGCGGAGGTTTCGGAAGGATAGCCCTGACTGAAAGAGCATTTTTTGGACTTGGGCTATAGTCTAAACTCCTAGTATCCCCGTTTAGCAATTCCCATAAAAGTCCCCTATATAATCCCCTATAAAACCCATTTTGGGGAATTTAAACTATAGCTAATTTGGTTTCTAGGATTAAGATTTAGTGTTCTGGGTGTTTAGCGAAGAACACCCGGTTAGAGTAAGCTTAAGGGTTAAGTTCGGGTTGAAGCTTAAGCGTGTACCACGGCCCGAAGATTCTGTCCAGGTTGTTGGGTACCTAGCGCAATGGCGGGATTTCTTCCTAAGTCTGCCCGCTGTGTTGCCTCGTCGAAAGGTCCAACTGAGGATACAGCCAGGCGCTACCCGAACCTGACGGCCAGACTTGGGGTAGGCAAGCACAGGCAAAGGCGCGCCTGAGCGTGCAAAGCCGCGTGGCAGCCGATCCTGCAAGCATAACAGGCTTCTGGTACCGACATTGCCGCCACTGCTTGAAGTCCAGCGTATGCGCGCTCCCATTGGTGCCAGTGACGATGCAAAGTTTGCGCCACAACCGCAGCAGCTTTGACCCGCTCAGCTGACACTCTCAAGACCCACACAAACTTGGGCATCTACCGAACTAGTCTGAAGTTGGGCTTCCGGGCTTCTGGCAACTGTTCAAACGTTCCTGATGGATTTCCAAAGGGGGACCAGCAGACCAGCGCAAGAGAGACCGAGGCATTACGATGTAGGTGGCGGAAGGCAGATGTGTCAGCAGTGGGGAGGCCGGTGCTATGCTCTGCTTCACGTTCTGCTGATTGCGTGCAGGTGGTGCCAGGTTGTAGGATGCCCACCAAGCAGCTGCCAGGGCACTGGGCTCTTGGGCGCACATCTTTCAAACGGTATTGGTTGAGGGCCGGGCTTTCATGTCTGTTCGGGGATAGTAGGTAGGGCTTCGGACATTCTCCCGATCCGGGCGCGATCGGGCACATAGAATTGGTATCAGGGAATCTGAAATACATGACCATCATGTGGAAACCATCTTGAATCTCAACTGCTGCAGATCTGTACCATGGCATCTACATTCCAAGTCTTTAACAACCCTGAACCCTAAACCCTAGTTGGACTGCGGATTGCTAACTTCAAGCCCTATAGGCTACTTGGAGGGTCAGAGGGACTTAGCAAGCTTAGGGTTTAGGGTTGGGGGTTTAGGGTTTGGACTGGGCTTGGGGTCTTCTAACTTCAGCCACAACTATCTTCAGCTGATTCTTAGGATTAGAGGTCGTGTGGAAAAGAAACGGAATCTTTCGAACACACGCATTCTGAGTAAACTTCTAGAGTAGGGCCAATGATGCGGTAGATTTTGTCCTCAAGGGATAGCTGTGCAACAAGAACGTAGAAGGGCAAGACATATTTGCCGTGCTCCTTTTTGGCGACCATTGGTTAGTGGGAGGCCGTACCGTACTACCCTTGTCTGGAGACCTAGACCGTTGTAGACCTGTAACTAGATGAACATCTTCCGTGGCGGAGGTTTCTACACATGCCTCTCGCATGCAGGTGGGTGAGAGAGCACAGCGACAAGTAGATCCCCAAGGAAAACTAGAGGTGAGCCGCGCGATCCCAATTTTATCAATAGGCTAAACAGCGCATGACATGCGATCTTATCGGTCATGCTGCTGAAAAATCACGGAGGTGTTTCACTGAGGTGTTTCACTAGGCCCTGAATCTCACCCCAAATCCTTGACGGCCCTAACCGCCCAAACCCTTCATCGTATACCCTAAGCCTCAAACCGAACTCCCTCCAACAAACCTCAAACCTCAAACCTCAAACCCTAAACCCTGAGCCCTAACTAAACCCTAAACCTTAAATAGTAGTTTCCATTTTGATTTTCCATTATCCCAATATCCCCCCCATATCCTGAACCCTAAAACCGTGACGGGCCTACACTCCAGGGCTGCAGCAAAGCGCGCCAGCCTCGTGGTTCAATACAGAAGCCTAAAGTGTACTGGGGGCTTAGGAATTAGGGAAGTAGGGTTTAGGGAAGTAGGGTTTAGGGCTTAGTAATTAGGGAATTAGGGTTTAGGGTTAAGAGGGGTTAGGAAACAAGGTTTAGGGCTTGGTGCTTAAGATGTAGGGTAGGAAGTAGGGTTGGGATTTTAGGGACACTGCCCCCCAACATGGAAAGTCAAGTGGACAAGACAACGGAAGATATCAACTGGAGTTATGTAGGGGCGTTGCCAGGGTTATGCAGTGTGGGCACGCGTGAATAGTTACAGATGTCACGTTGAGGTACCCTATACATCCCTATCCCTTAGGGTCCAAGGACCTAGATAATAGTGTTTTTGCTATGATATTCATGGCATTTGGGCCCTAAAACCCTATAGTTTGTGTCCTTGGACCCTCAAGGTATATAACCAACACCACAGCATGGCTCTAGAACCAAAACATTGGAAATTCTTCCTATAAAGGCCGCTATTACCCCCAGGTTGAAAGTTCATTGTCCATTTGAGTCTCCACTATCGCGGAACTCTAACCCTGTTTATTCCATATAACTCCTGAAATGGACCAAGCTATTGATGTGTATTCCATAGCGCCTACAGTGTGGTTTAGAGCTGGCTGTTAGGGTTGATACTGTTCAGGGGTTGGGGAGTTGGATAAAATTGGTGCGGCAGTAAACTCAAAGTGCTTCTGTAAGGAGCACAAAAGACTCTAAGCCCTAAACCCTAAACCCTGCATAGTACTGTTTCAATTAATGCCCTAGTTTGGGTATTTCTTGCTGATTTGGGTAGTGTTGGGGCCTACAGGTGGAACCGATTTATTGGGGCGGCATTCTGGAGTTTTCCCAACATTAGGGACACTTTTTTTGCATCCCTATAATGAAGATTGTAGGTTTTTGGTGTCTATACCCGAGTGTACAGACTGCAGGTTCTTAAATACAAATGGAATAGTGCTACTAGAGATTTGGGCTTCTACTTCTCTTTCCACCTAAAAATTCCGCGAAACTGATGCCACACCATACCCTAACATGAAAAGTTACCGTTTCAGATGTCGGAAAAAGCCCGATGGTTGAGAGACCCACTTGAAGGCTTCTGGTTTCTCGGGGGGATATCAGAAGCAAATGGTCTAGGGATATGGCAAATGGTTTCTTTGTCTTACAAAATTGGACACCTGATTAAAAAATCTGAAATGTATGTGTATATATACACGAGCTCACAGTGATGTGTGAGGAATCCTGTAAAGATTCACCAGATACCAACTACAATGCCCTACCTCATATGGAGGTTCTGCAGTCCAGGGATTCGCGCAAAAAAAAAAATGGAGTGTAGGGAACCCTACCTGTAACCCCCAAACCTAGTTTAGAGTAGTCAACGCACCCGCACTGAGTAGGTAAAACTCATAAAGCTGTAGGTGCCTGGAGTCACAGCTAAACCGAACCCTAAACCGCATCCAACGGAGGCCGTTGATAGTGAATGGTGTTTGGGCCCTAAAACACCCCATTTCTTGAGTCTTCGGACCCTTAGGGCAAGGTTTGCGGTGGAAGCCCTACACCAAGAAGCAGACTTTCGACGGCCGCCTCCAAGCCCTCCTGAAAGGCGCTGTCGGCGGGTTTCAAAGTGTCAAGACCCTTTCTAGGCCCTAAACCCTAAACCCCAAACGCTATACCCTGGGGCTTCACCTATGGGGCTTTTACCTGAACTACAAAGGGTTCAACGTTACCCGCGGTTTAGGGTTTAGGGCTTCAGGATGCAAGAGCCCGTTTAGGCTTTTAGATGTCACTGGCACAGGGCATTCTTGGGAAAAGTGATTGTGACCCTAATGCTGCCCCCAAGGTCCAACCCAACCCCCAAACCCATACTACACACCCTAAACCCTCGATCCTAAACCACGATAAAGACTACGTGGACCCCCAAACGTAGCCAAAACGGCAGTAAGCTGCTATTCTACATGCTGTTGGGGTCTGGGTATTCTCAAATCAAAATCCCAAGTGCCTCATGACTGGGTAAACTGCTAACCCGACCAAAATCTTCCAGTTTCTCTTGAAATTTTAGACCGCGCATGGTTTGGGGTTTAGGGTTTGGGGTGCAGGGTTTAGGGTTTAGTGCCGGGTACCCAGGTTCATGTAGAAACTACCTAAACCCTTCATAAAGCCCAAACCCTAAATAAAGGAGGTTATAAGATCCCGTACATAACACCCTTTAAGGAGTTTAGACTACAGCTCATGTAAAACCTACCCTATAGGGTTCATATGAGCTGTAGTCTAACCTCCTAATACCCCCTTTAATTGCCCCTGTAATGCTCCCCTATAGAACCCCCAATATAACCCACTTTTAAGGAGTTTAGACTATAGCTCATGGTGCAGTCCATGTAATCCCGTTTTGGGTGGTCTGACGGCAATCCGGTTTAGAGTTTACCCCAAAGGTCCAAGTACGTACCAAATATAAACATTTGGGCCCAGAGAGGTTCCAATGTGAGTACTTTGAAGCTTAACTTAACCATGTACTACATGGACGGCTGCAAAAAATCCTTTTTGGGGTACCCTGAATATTAGGGGCCGTTTCCCGCATCATACTGGCCACGCCCACGGGACCATGCACACACAACCTGCTCTATATTATGTAGGACCCTGTGATTGAGTTTTGCACCAGGCCTCCGCCAAGTCACCCAACTCGACCACCCAAAACCCTGAACCTCCAGATTATTCTCAAGGGGCTCGGGGAGGGACCCTCACCGGGGACCTTTGTAGGCTATATAATATGGGGGCCTCAATAAAGGGAGAGGTATATAAGAACTCTGTATATGAGGTATATAAGGAAATTGGATGGCAGGCCCTTCTAGGGATTGAAATATATACGAGCTCTGCATTTCTACGAAAGCCCTACTGACAAGTGGGAGCTTTCAGGGAGGGTTCAAGCACCCGAATAATGCATATTTCAGGCGATAAAGTATCTACGTATCACGCTTTTTGGGGCTCCAAGTACGTGATTATTGAGTACTTGGACCCTGGTGTTGTTGCATTTGCGGTATACCCTAAACTCAAGACGGTAAAACATACCTTGGAAGTAGGTAGTGTTTATATCTAAAAAATCAGGGATACCCGGAAGACCCATGCGAAGCAATCTGCAGTCCTCCTCCAGATCAGTCAGAGCAGTGATTTCTAAGCCTGGAGTTTCAACCCCATTAGGACTTACTGTTGAATAGTTCTCCTTGGGTTAGGATTTAGGGTGTTAGGAGTTTGGGGCTGCGAGCTTAATGAAGCATAGAGGCTTGGAGGAGCGTATTCTCGTACGGCTGTCAAAACAACACAAAGCGTTTCTTCTTGCCCTCACGCGGTTCCGGGTGTAGGGTTGGGGGTCCTGCACCACCTTGAGCCCTTCAATTCCTAGGAATTTCAGTGCTGAAGTTGAAGGGATCCTACGTGGTGGGTGCAGGAATCAGAAATCCTCCATCCAGCAGGTTCTCTTGCTAGTGGTTGCGCGTTGTGTTTTGAGGCTTCAGCACATCTTAAACACTAGAGCCTTGAAGTCCGATCTCTCACCCCTACACCCCTAGCCTGAGACCTCAAATCCTCAAACCTAGCATCTGCCCTTGCTCCCAATTTTGCAGCAGCATAGTCTCTTATTCTCATCTGATCTGGGGCTTGCGGTTGGGTTCAGGATTTACGTTTCGTTGTTGCTTTGCAGTGTCGGGTTTGGGTTAAGCCCTGAGAAGCCTCAGGGGATAGACGCATCCCTCCCTCAAACAAAGTCTCCCATGAAGTCAGACTGTAGCGCGTATCCCAGCGTCACCAGCTAGGTCGACGAACGACTGTTGGCCCCAAGCTGCGCAGCTGTAGGGTCTTTTCCAGCCTCCGTGCCTCCCATTTTTCCAAGTCTTTGGCGCATGTGTCATGTGCAGTGCACCCCTGTGCTGCGCGGCTGGCCAAGCGCGATTAGCACTGCACTTTCATTGAAGGGCTCGTTTGTATTTTTACCCAAGTGCTTCCACAGCTCAGTTGGTTAGAGCATGAGGCTGTTAACCTCAAGGTCGGG
>CAJNIZ010008889.1:0-13886 GCA_905231905.1 Symbiodinium pilosum
TGACAAGCTAAGAGAGCTTGCCACTGGCAAGCCCTGATCCGCACCTGTTTTCTCACTAACGAACTGCTCTTGTGCCTGGAGAGGCGCGGTAGCAAAGCTGGTCAAACAGGCTTGCTGCAAGACAAAGCATGTCTTCGGATGCATGCACCGCTTCAGGAAAATTGTTGCTTCAGCAGCACTGCAGGAATTTACATCTTCACATTTACACTGCTCAACAATGTGTTCCCCGGTTTCCAAGGAACAACAACCCTTCCTTGCAGGGTCTCCCACCAGGCAGTCGTCTGCATCGGCTTGGTCAAGGGGTCGGCGGGCTGAGTACTCGTAGGGATCCAAGCGACAGGATAGCGTCCATGTCGACGTTCAGCTCGCAGTTCCTGCCGAAGAGCAGCAAGGTCGATCGCCAGGCGACGATCTGTTGGTACTCGAGGAACTCCAGTTCGGTGACAGTGTTCCGTGAGGGACTGGCAGTCGGACAGGCGGAGCAGGTTCAGGGTGCCCCGGGCCTCCAAGCTTCACGAGCCTCCCTTTGAGCAGGCTTGCCAAGAGGGCCCGGATGTACTGGGCATTCTCCAGTCCTTCCACGCGGGGCATCGTCTCGGCTCCAAAAGTGCTTCGACAGACACGTTGGCATGCCTGGCTTCGCCGCTCGAGGAGACTCAGGTGAGTCCCGGTATTCTCCTCCTCCTTGGCCTCGCCGAGGAAGATGAGGTGTCCAAGTTGGGAAGCCACCCTTGACCGTGATCGCTTGGCTCGTCGATGACGGTCTCCGCTGTAGGGGCCTTTCTTCATCGTCCCGGCCTCGAGGTTGTTGGGAGTGAGCTTGAAGTCGTCTTCGGGGTCGTCGAGCTCCGCGTTGGCCCAGGCCGCGTCGTGGTAGACAACGAGGGAGGCCTTGTCGAGGTCGACGGGCCACAGGGTTCTCGGCCTTCCTCGCCAAGCTGTTGGTGAATCTCCGACCGTGGAGCAGCGTTGAAGTTTTGTTGGGCCAGAGCGACTCCGCGCTGAGGATCGGGCCGGGTCTGACCTGCGAGCCATGACAGGGCTCCAATCAAAGACCGGTTGTCGATCTTCATCTCCTCGTCGGCGGGGCATCGTCTGGAAGCTCCTTGAGGCTGTCGACGGTGAACAACCTTCCGTCGACGAAGCTGGTCTGGGTCACTGTGGTCACCAACATCAGGGCCGTGCGTGACACAGTCGGTGAGTCATGCAGAGTGCTTCTTGACTTCGTCGACGTCGGGGTCGACATGCCCCCCCACTACTAGGCGCGCTTTAGGGCGCCAAGGGAGTGAAGGGTCAACCCGGCGGCGCCCCAGGTTTTTGTCCTTGTATGCGTGCCGGCTTGGCAGCGCTCGTCGAGGGTCGATTCGTTCTCGAACAGCACGGCTGGTGGCCACGTCTAAAACTTCAATAGCTTGATGAGCAAGGTGCTCTGCCCATTGTTTGGCTTCTGCCTCCTGGAAGGCTTCCCGCTTATGGGCGGGTATCAACCGCCACGGGATCTCCTTCTCCAACTGCTTCTCGAGAGACCCCTTCGTCTTGGCCGACACCAACATCCATGCTTCGTGAACCGCCTCGGTGTAGTACTCAGGTCCTTTGCGGCGGTGTCGTCGAAGAGGACCAGGCGGGGGTCGAAGGTCCAGTGCTCGTACTGGTCGGTAGCCAGCCTGGGGCAAGGTGGTCGTCCCTCTCGTCGTCAGCGTCCTCCTCATGTGCAATCAGCTCGATCGGTGCGTCGCCCTCGTCCTCGTCAACGAACATGTCCTTGGCAAGCCCGGGATCGTCATCTTCGGCAGCTTGTTTGCCCACAAAAACCTCTTCGTCCTCCTGGTCGGCGGCTAGGAGTCTTGCCAAATCTGCTTGGGTGGCACGGAGGGTGAACATCTCTCCGAGCTCTTCGTTGGTGGCGAGGCGTACATGCTCCGGAGCACATAGCAAGCAGCGCCCTCCTTTTGACACCCATATGTCTCTTGTTCCCACCCCGGGGCCCTGCCAGGTGCCTCGCTTGTTGTTGCGAGCGAGGCGGGGTAGAAGAACACCCTCTCGCCAATGTCTGGGGCTTGGGCTTGTGTCCGGCAAGAGCTCGGCGAACACGATCGTTGGTCTGGACGTGATGGTGGGCAGCTCGGACGGCGGTGCGAATGGCGACCTCGATCACGAGAGTGCTTGTCGTCGATCAGAATGGTGTCGGATGGGGTCGTGCGCGTGCGGTCCGTCCACCAAGTCCTCCAGGAGGGCCTCGTCGCTTCCGAACACGTGTTGTCGCGGGCTGAAGCCGTTGACCTTGCGGAGGGAGTGATGGCAGCAATCGCGGCCGGCGTGTCGGACTTGTCCATGTTCTTTTCCTCGCACACGGGCTGGAACATGTTCTTCCACGGGGTGCTTGGTCCTCAGTGTCGCTTGCCAGTCCAGTCGCCCAGGCGGGCCAGGGCCTTTTGTAGGCCCGTTTCGAGGTCTGTAGAGACGGTGCCCGGATGCCAAATACGTGGGCGAAGTGTCGAGGCAATGTGGGGAGCGGTCCCCCGATGAAAGTCGATGCCGCTGGCCCCGGCTCGGTGCTCGTCCTGGTGAGCATCCCCGTTCTCGGCATCGGCCGCGTAGATCTCGTTGTTGGGAAAGACGGTGGAGATGCGAAGGTACTCGTTCCCGTTCTTGATGTAGTCCCGGAGGGTGTAGAACCTGGGATGTCCCCATTCCTCAAGGAGTTGTTCCCAGAACTCTGCTTCATCTGGGTCTCGTTCGAACACCACTGCGCGTCCGGCCTGCAACTGGTGCTCGATGCTCTCGATGACGTTTTCGTAGATCCCGTCGTCGTGAAGCCGAGCTCGTGGGCAATGTCGCCATAGCCCTCAGCCAGGTCCTCGAACATGACGGGTTCGGCGACCTCGATGCAGTCACCACATTGATCGATCGCTTCGCACGTAGCAGATGGGGCCCCAATCTCCAGGATAGCGGTCTTCCAGAGCGTCTTCCGGGTACTCCTCTGGGGCTTCGGTCCGGATTCTGGTAGTCGTGCTCGAGGTTGATGATTGGCGATCTCTTTCATGTGTCGTAGGTCGTGTCGCTCAGGGAATGCCCCGGGAGCAGAGGGCAGTGACAGTCCATCGGTGACCAGTCCAGGGTTCCACGGCGTGCCGGGATCGAGGATCGAACTCGGTGAGGTGGTTGCGCGCTGTCGACCAAAACTCCACGTAGTTCTTCTCCTTGAGGCCCACGCTGCCAGGTGTCGCCGTCAGGGTGTTCGATCCAGAGTTGGCCGTTGACGTAATCGCCGCAGTGTGGACCTCCGTGGAGCCATTGTGAAGTATGGAGAAGGAAGACCAACTTCCAGCATCAAGGCCTTGCCGCAGAGCTTGCTCTTGGAAGAAAGCGTTGAGAAAGCAGCAAAGCCAGGGGCGCTTCGAGGTGTCTCGACATATCCCATGGAAGCCCCCGTACGCATAGTAGCCAAGTACATGACGGTGGGGAGACCCGGCAGGGTGAGCGCTGTTGCGTGTACCCCTGGCCAGAGGTATGCGTTGTGCTTGCAGTACTCGTTCAAGATCATCAGCTTGCAACAAGTTTGCAAGTAGATGCTTCTTGGCGACCAGCTCTCCATCGTTAGGGCCAGGTTCTCCAGGAGGTCGTTCAGCTTTAGCTGTGACAAAAGCCTCGGTAGAAGGCACGGGAAACATTGTAGTCTTCACCTCATCATTGGAGAGGAAAAGGTCGGCATGGCTCTTGGCGTTGAGGTTGTCGTCAGGTGACTCCTCAGGAAAAGGATTCGTGGCCCGAAGAGGTTCGGATGCGTGGTGCTCGTGGTGCATGTCGTGGGAGGATATGTCCTGACGGGATTGCTCTCCAAGATAGCCATTGCCGTGGTCGAGGTTCGTGCCGATGGGATCTGCCTGGAGATAGTGCTCGGTCTCGTGCGCCTCGTCGTACGTCCGGTCCGTGCCATGGAGATTCGCCTGGGGATAGTGTTCGGTCTGGTCGCCATCGAAGTCCTGAAAGTTCACCTCGTCGTACTTCCGGTTCGTGCCATGGAGATTCGCCTGGGGATAGTGCTCGGTCTGGTCGCCATCGAAGTCCTGCGTGTTCGCCTTGTCGCACTTCGGGGTCGTGTAATCGAGCAATCCCTGGGAGGCCTTGTTAATTGTCCGGATTGGAGTCGGTGGCGTCGACTCCGTCCTCGGCGTCGTAGAACTGTAGAACTCGTCGTCCTGGTCATCAAGAGCAGGGCTGTTCACTGTCTCCGGGAAAGTCCCGAGGCGTCTCGAAAGGGCCAAGCGCGTCTCCAGGTCTTGGATCTCCTGCTTCACGATCTCGGGAACATCTTGATCCATCCTTGCCGTCATGGGACCCGTTGCCTCGGCGCGACGTCGGGTCGAAGCGTAGGCCTTCGGGAGGATCGGTCGAGTCGGGTCGTCGTCGTGTCCTTGGGGAAGTGGTCCTTCTTGGTGCTCGAGGTCGCGGTCGATGGTATCTTGGTCCTCCGCCTGGTAGTTCCGGATGTCTTCGGTGGGGCCTGTCGAGGTCGATCTTCTCCATGTATCACCGTCCAACTCGCTGACGATCCAGTTTCCGACAAAGGTGGTGGTGGAATTCTCGCCTCCTCCTCACACCGGTCCAAGCGGTTGCCTTGGTACGAGTAGCCTTGGGTCTCCGCCTTCGTTCGATCCTGATGCCATAGCGCAAAGCGATGAAGATCGGAATGCATATTACCTCGGTTAACTTCCATCTCTCGTACGGTCCAATCGGCATAGCTTCTCCGGACGTCCTTGTACATGGTTCCCTGAAACCGCCCCAGCGTCATTATCGTAGCGTCCGGGAAGGTGGTGTCGCGGATGCGGAGGAGAAGCAGGGCCTTCGTGTCCTTCGTCGTGAACGAGATGCCCAGGCGAGTGGCTGTCTCCAATTTCAAATAGGTTCATGCTCGCGATCCCCTTTGGGGCGTTGCTCGCACCCTTCCTGGCCTTCAGCTCCTGGGTCAGCGCATGGCGAAGTTCGGGCACGGTCCAACGAGGATTCACGGTGATGTTGAGCTTGCCCAGTTCGGCCACCAACTCGCCTTTGTTGAGCTTCCATGGTGTCACCTGGCTCATGACAGCGGGAAGGAGGGCAGGGCGTGCGAGCAGCTCGATTGAAGACACTTCGGCCGATCCACAAAACATGATGACCTTGCTCTGAAGAAAATCTCCACTGATCCGTGACAGTTGTGAGCTCCCTCTGTGTGCAGCATGCGATGCCCCAAGTCTCCCTGAGATCCCCGAGGCTTTCAAGGAGGGTCCTGCGGGGGGTCACGTGCGCTCTGACGAGGGTCTCGGGGCCTTCTATCCAGAAGTCATTGGAGATGTTGGTACTATTCCACCAGCGTAGGAACGTGTTGAGGTTCAGGGAGTCTCCGCTTAGCATCCTCTTGGTGGCCTCATCTATCTTTTTGTCAAAGAAGATCTTGGGGTAGTTCTGCGCGTTGGGGTAATCGATGTTGGACTCGATATACTTCGGACCTACGGAGCCCTGAACTCCCCCCGTCCCAGCAGCGCTGGTCATGTGTACCACACGCGGATTGAGGGTCTCGACTCCCTCGTCTCTCCACGCCTTTGGCAGGTTCTTGACGCAGGGCAGAGTCAGGCTTTGGTGGCTGACAGGAATGGCCGGGTGGCCAGTGCTGGTGTTGTGCAAGGCAAAGTTTTGCACATTGACAGCGCGGAAGTCAAAGGTGTTCTTTTCCAGGTCGAGGACCATGACGAGATGAGCCAAGCAGGGTCGCGACAGGAGTAGAGGAACATCTCCATGAAACAACCCCAGCTTTGACTGCAATCCACTTGCCTCCAAGTGGGATGAGAATCAGCGCCGCATAGCTAGACTCGTATACTCGGCTGGCACCGAACCGGAAGGCCTCGCGCTCGTGCACAAAGTCAGGGTTGAAGTCGCGACCACGCATCATGTCCAGATACTTCTGCAACCTGCCAGTGCCCATCACGTTCTTGGAGCATGCGGAATCGGTGATGGCTAGGGGTCCTCCGGTGGTGTCCACAGCAACCTCGTAAATTTCGTTCACGACATGGACTCTTTCGGCCCTCATCGCGGGAGTCAGTGCCGGTGCTGTCTCCACGACGGCGCGGGCAGACTTGAACAGAAGCTTTTCGCCTTGGCAGCTTTTATTCGGTCTTCTGCCGTACGGCGAACAGCTTCGGGGTCGAACTTCTTGCCCTTCCCGCCTTCATTCCTGATCTTGCCCGTCAGGTAGGCGATGTAGAGGTCATCGTGATCCTGGTCGTCGGCGTTCTGGGTTGATGTCTCGTCGTCGCCAACAGTCTCGTCCTCGTCAGGGGCCTCGGTGTCGGAGGTGTGATGCACAGTTATGGTGCCTTTGTCCTCCGTCTTGTCGTCCCGTTTTCTCCCAGGGCTTGCGCATGGAGCGGTCGAGCATGATAGCAGCTTGTTGAAGTTCGCGAAGGGCATATCGATTTCCGACAGACGCCAAGAGGCTCACCTCGGTGGTCTCGTCAAGGTTGGCGCGGTCCACAAATAGCCAGGCGGTTGCCACGTCAAGTAGTCGGCATCCACACTCCACAACGCGAGCCAAAAGGCGATTGAACTCTGCAGCATAGTCGCGGAACGTCTGCGAAGGACGGCGTCGGAGCTTGCGAACGAGGTCACTGAGGGAGCGTCCAACAGAAGTCACCTCCACGTCCAAGTAGTGCTGGCGAATCCAGTCCTTCAAGTAGTCGACGCCATCGACGTCGCCAAGGCGGTCGACGTCCAGGGACTCTGCGTTGACCCAAGCTGCAGCTTGGAGATGTTGGTAGAGGACTAAGGCTTGTTGGTTAGGGGCCAACTTGGTCATCCTCTCGCAAGTAGCTGCGGGCTGAAGTTTCCAGGTCTCCGTCGCCATCTTCACGGCTGAAGGTGGGAATGAGAAGCTTCTCGGAAGGTCCTTTGCCGCCATAGCTGGAGGTCTCCGTGCCGTTCGATCGTCCGTGAGGTCGTTCGGGCTCTCGTCCGAGTGGTCGTCCATGGTCGCGTGCATCCGGAGGATCGGGCCGTATAGTCGTCGAGGTCCATCGCCAGCGTTCGCCTTCGGGAGGTTCGAGTCGCCATCTGGTCGAGGGTCTGCCGGAGGATCGGCTTGTTCAGCACGAGGTCCGTCGCTGTGGTTGTCTTCCGAGGAGCCTGAGTTGCGGTCATCTGCTCGCCAATTGGAAGAGCTGGTCGTTTCCTTGCCTCTGGCTTGCCGTAGTCGTAGCCGTAGAAGTCGCTGAGGGTCGTCGTTCACTCTCGCCGTTGGTGTTGTCGCCTCCGGCCGAGGTCTCAGCAGCCCATGAGTGGTTACCCCACCACTCCCCAGTCTGATTTTGCCCAGAGTTCAGCGGAGCAGCCGTGCTAGTCGTAGCTTGGTTGTCAACAACTTGTGCGGGTTCAGCTTGAACGCCAGAATCGTTCGGCTCGTTGTTGCCAAGGTTGGCCGGTGGCCAAGAACTTGCCCAAGGGTCATTGCTCGGCAGTGCCCAAGGATCAGCGCCGGAGTCGGCCATTGCAAACTAGAGCCGCTGGCTCCGCTACCAGGGACAACCTACGAGAGCTTGCCACTGGCAAGCCCTGATCCGCACCTGTTTTCTCACTAACGATCTGCTCTTGTGCCTGGAGAGGCGCGGTAGCAAAGCTGGTCAAACAGGCTTGCTGCAAGACAAAGCATGTCTTCGGATGCATGCACTGCTTCAGGAAAACTGTTGCTTCAGCAGCACTGCAGGAATTTACATCTCACATTTACAGTAAGACATGGTAAGTGGCTTAGGGCGGCGTCCGGGCGTAGGGGGCTTAGAGCTAGGGCTGGAGGCTTAGGGTTTGGGGGCGTGAAGGGTTCACGTTTTGAGTTTTAGGGTTGGTGGTGATTGCTTAAATAAAGTTCATGTGACCACTGCTGGCCCAGTACGGGGAACATCTTGAATCTTCAGCCTAGAAAGCCTTGACCTGAGCTTGAAGCCAAAGCTTTTAACTCTTATTTAGCTTTCAATTGAAATTTAAATCCTAAACCGTAAAGCATTAATGCAATTTGGACTCGAGTATTCCTTCTCAACGATACTGCCATGGAAACCCTCGAGAGCTCTACAAGTTGTGAAGGGTCGCGTCGATCTCTTCAATTTTCAATTGCGGCTTCTGCGTGGTATGGGCAACTCAAAAGTGCCATGAAGCAATGTGACTTGCAATGTTGAATAGGGTTTTCACTGGAGACATACAAAGCTTCATTTTTCAGAAGGACGTTCTTCCATGTCCAGAAGTTTGGAGGAATTTGGTATTTACTGTGCGATCATGGAATACAAAGTCCCCAACAGAGTGCTTGAAAGGACTGGAGTATGTTTGTTGCAAAAGAGCTGTGGAGCAGGTACCTAGTAGCCCATTTTGCGGTTGCCGCGGATTTTCCACGACCACCTATATTTTGGGCCAGCGAGCGCCGTGCAATAGAAGACGCACCGCTTTACCTCCCTTCGCCCCTGGTGTCTGGGCAACTGAGGAATTTCAATCGGTACTGCCTTATATGCTGTCATAAATAGTGGACATGGACCCATAGTCACCAGATTCATTGAAACTTACATTTTGCTTCACTGTGGCAAGTCCTCACACCTGATTGGCCGGGGGTGGGTGAGGCTGTGTTGTGTGGGGTACTAGGTAGGCAAACATTCAACTTTTGACCAGGTTTTGTCTTATATCGCACGATACCAAATGTTTATGATGGTATGCCATAATCGTACAGCCCTCGTAAAGCATATATATATACATACTATATATATATGTATACACGAAAGCCTGCGCCACGGAGATCAACCCCCAGAGGAGGCCGCATTGGGAGGTGAGTGCGGAGCCCTATAAGGGATGTGCCGTTGCAAGCCTCGTTTGGCCGTAGCCACGAGGGGGTTTCCGAAAATTTGGGGGTCTTTTTAGGGGGTACCTGTTCTGGCATGCTTGTTTATGTTAGGCCTCCTTTTTTTGGGAACCTCCCACTACTTGGAGGTAGTTGGGCAGCTATAACTCGCAATGTACAGGGTAGGTTCCTGATGATAAGCTTGTTTGGGGGCTAACAGTTCTATTTGTAACTATGCCCGAATCTCCAAGTAAGGATCCCAGGAGTTGAAGCCATCTTCTGCAGCAGGAGTGGGCAGCGTCTAGAGAATAAAAGGTTTAGGGTTTAGCGTTTAAGGTTTAGGTTTCGGGATTTGGTAGGAGTGTTTGAGTTCCAAACCTGGAGTTGCCAACAAACCAACAACAGCAGCAATGACAATAAACTTCTTCGCCTACCCCTCCTAATGCTGACATGAATATCATTTATCAGAACCAAAATTATATGTGAGCTTCCCAATGTGATCCCTATGTAATCCAAAATAGGGATTCCATAAGCTCCGTGCAATCCATCTGTATTTCTTTGGTCCCTACTGTCGATATGAAAATCCTGCATGACCTTACTATAGTATAGTACTATAATTCTTAGTATATGATATACTTAGGGTTACGCAGGATTTTTTTTCCTATGGATGAAGGAAATGGTTTGGCAACATGTTCCTTCACCCTCAACCCTCAACCCTAAACCCCTAAACTCCAAATCCCTAAGCCCTAGACCCAAAACCATAACCGCGTCCTTTTCTGCAGGTAAAAGCACTCTGATTCCCAAACTCCAGACCTTTACGCTTTAACCCTTAAACTCTGAACCTCATAGGGCTTAGGGTTTAGGGTCTAGGGTTTTTTAGGGTTTAGGGTATTTAACTGTAAATCCTAAACATGAAGCCCTGAACCCCACGCTTTTGATCCCTAAACCATGTGTAAGCCAGAGGACATGTACGTAACCACAGGACCTGCGCTCCAACATGGAACCCAACAACCTAAAACCTACACCTTCAGGGGGACTCATTAGTAACAATGGAAAAGAAACTGGAGACGACTCTATTATTTGGGGTTTAGGGTTTAGGTTGGGGTTCGGGGGGACTTAGTAAGTAGGTTAAAAATGGGGCAATTTGGGTTACTACATGGTTTATAAGGGGTTGTTGACCTACTCACTAAGTCCCCCTGACCCTCCGAGTAACCCCCCCAAAGAGGGCACTGCAAAGAGTCATGTCCGCATTGAGAGCCCATACTTTCAGAATCTTGTGCTCCAGCGCCTTCTGCCAGAACACCCTTTCGCCGCAATTATCCCTGCGCGACCCTGCGCATACGAGAAAGGGAAGGCAATTTTATTTTCAATTTCAATGTGAGTGTGTTGCAAAATCATGGTCCCATTTTTGGGTTCCTCACATTGAGGAGACCATTTTCTTTAGAATTTGTAGAGTCTGCAGACCCAGATGTAACGGGGCATTTTTGTTCCCCGCAGTGAGGTAACTTAACAGGCTTAACTTCTTTGAATTCAGACCTCCCTCAACAGACATGATGCCTGGCCCAATGAAAGAAGAGCAAGCCATTTGAATCAAATAGCTTTCGACATTCCAAACCAAAGCCAGACAGGTCTCAACTACAACAGCTGAACCCCTAAAGTTTTGAGCCTTGACCCTGAGTCAGCTTATCTTCGCAAATGTAGCCTGAAGCCCGTTGCAATGGCGGCTGGTGCAGCTCCCGAAAAGAACTCCCTGGTGTCCCAGGCAGAGAAGATGAGTAGCAGTACTCATTTTTTTTTGATTTCTCTTGTTGATTCTAGTGTCTAGGTGTATGATACTCGTTGTTATTGCCTGCCTGAAAAGTGCTTACACGTGGTTTTTCTATGACGGGAATAGACAGGTGCCATGAGTGCTACACATCTCTAGATGTGAGTTGCAGCAGGATCGAAGATGTAGTATCATGTGACTGCGCACTTGGTAGCTTGAAGCATGGGTGGGGACACAACGTATGTGAGTTATTGGAGGCTGGCATGTGTGGCTCAAACCGACAAGTTTATTGTGTTTGAGTTCATTGGATTTCTATGCCAAAGTCTGCATTATCTTGACCTTATCCAGCTCTTTCTACATGACTGACACCCCGAATATGAACCACTCCCCACCCCGTGATGTTAGATATTGCCTATAGAATTTGTTTCTAGTGAGGATATGCGCAGCAAGGAGTGGTGTTCGGGAAGGTATTATCATGGAACCTCTAGAGCAGACTGTTCTTTCTAAGGTGGCTGTAAATCAAGGAGTTGCATCTTTGCTCGCGGAACATGAATGTCTTTCCACTTGATGTGTGGCAGCAAGAATCATGTGAGCTACTGTCAAGACTAGGCTAGTTTAGCATAGCCCTCAAAGTATTACTTAACAAGGAACCCACGTCCATTAATTATATGGGAAATATTGACTGTTGCTCATATGCCCAAATTTGCTTGGAAATCCAAGCTTGGCTGTGAGCACACGACGCAGAGGGGTTCAGGTTTAGGAACTCTTTAACGGGTTATACGGGGGTATGGAGGCATCAGTATGATATATGTATATACATGCATACATGTATAGATACAGAGATATATCCGAAATACAGAGGGTTAGGGTTTCAGGGCTTAAGAGTTACCTAAACCCCTTTGGGATTTAGGGTCTGGGGTTACGTAGATTCCATCAGTGCTGTGGGCAGGTCTTGGAAACCTCTCTCCGAAGCTCTGTCGCATCAAAATTTGCATCCGTAGGGTTTAGGGTTCAGGGTCATAATATCTCTGCAATATGCTAGAATATTACCACCCCAATATACTATATTACTACCCCCCAATATACTATAACATACGCAATCCGTAAGTATCTCATGTTTCGGGATCATTTCAACCCTACACCCTAGACCTGATTCGTGGTGACTTTTAGTGTTTGATCTGTTCCTTGTCATTTTTAGTAGTATTATTATTACTACTACTAGTATTACTATTATTATCATTACTATTAGTATTACCATTACTGTTATCCTTAGTATTCTTATTGGATTCTGGGAGAGTATGGCCTTGTTTTAAAGGGACAGTCCTCTTCATAGAGTTCTGTTAGGGTTCTATTATAGTTTGTGCAAGCGCGGTTCCGGCTCGGGATAGGTACCAGAGTTCAATGGCGTCGTCTTTATTTTTTTTCGGACCCGACCCGGGTTCCTGGGATTCTAAAAACACCCAATCTTGCATGTTTTCGCGGTTTGGAGTTTGAAGTTTTGAGCATGTTGGGAGCACGCGATGCAGATGTGACCGCAGAAGGTCTTTGAGAAGGGAGCCTCAACTGGGGGGTTTCCCAAATCAGGGGTACGATTTTGGGCGTCCCACTCATAAGGACTATAGCATTGGGGGGTCTATATGAAAATTACCCAGTTGGAGAGCCCACTAAGGTGGGATTGTATCACCACATGGACGCGGCTTCCTGAGCCCTGACCACCCCATGAGCCTTAAATCCTGAACTGCGCTGAGCCTGAAGCTCTGAGCCCCTCCCTGGTTCAGGGTTTAAGGTTTAAGACCCTATCCCCTAAGCCCTAAACCCTAAACTCTGAACCATAAACTCTAAACCCTAAGCCCGAAAACCCTAACCTCTAAAAACCCAAAACCGTAAACTCTAGACCCAAAACCCTAGAGTTTACAGTCTAGAGTTTAAGGTTTAGGGTGAGCCCTTCACCCTGAACCCTAGAACTGCATCTCAACCCTCGGCGCCGAAACTCAGGAAATATCATTAGTATCCTGTATGTATATATACGTGTATATATCTATGTATATATGTATAGATATAGATGTACATATATATATATTCATATATGATTTGTATGCATAATTATACATACACTAGAACTCTGTACATATACACACACTTTGATGGTCACTGTTTAGGGTTTAGGGTCTAGGTTCCCCACCTGAACCCTAAACCCTAAACCCTAAATCCTAAACCCCAAACCCTAACCCTACACCCTGAACCCTAAACCCTAAACCCGGCTGAAATGGTATTGCCCGTCGTGAGCCAAGGAGATGAGAAAGATGCTCGAGAGAAGCTCGAAAAACTGGTGGAGGTCCAGCAAGTGCAGGTCCGGATGCAGGGCCCCTTAACCCCCAAAACCTCTGAACCCAAAGGTTTAGGGTTTAGGGTTTGGGGTGTTTGGGTTTTAGGGTTTAGGGTTTTAGGGTTTTAGGGTTTTAGGGTTTAGGGTTTAGGTTTTAGGTTTGGGTTTAGGGCTTAGGGTTTAGGGTTTAGGGCTTAGGGTTTAGGGCTTAGGTTTAGGGTTTAGGGTTTTAGGGTTTAGGGTTTAGGGAACCTCGGAACCCAAACCCCATATAAACCCTATGTAATCCCTATATGTCCCCTATAATCCCAATCTAACCCCTCTCATTCCCTTTAGACCCTTTTCCAAATTCAGGCGGTTTTGAGCTAGGATTGAGGGGTCCGGGCAGTTTAGGGATTCGGGCTTGGGATTACGGGGTTTGTGGCCGGGGTTGGGTTGACATGAGGTCCTTTTCCGAGGGTTTGAGGGTAGCGTCCTGAAGTGGGTGTTACTTGGAGGGTCAGGGGGACTTAGTAAGTAGGATAAAAATAACCTCTATAACCCATATACTAACCCATACCGTAAGCCTAACTATCCCCATTATCAACCTACCAACTAAATACCCCTGACCCTTAACCATAAACCCTAAATAGTGTATAGTAGTTTCCATTTTTTCCATTACTACTAAGTTCCCCTGACCCTAAACCCTAAACCCTAAATAGTATATAGTAGTTTCCATATTCCTTTCCATTCTTACTAAGTCCCCCTGACCCTCCAAGTGGGGTTAGGAATCCCAGGCAGGGGGATCTCGGAGCCTAATTATGCCCGAAACTGTTGAGGCTGGTGGCATAGACATGGGTAGGCTCATTCTCAAACAGAGACATATTTCGAAAAAAACCAAGGTCTAAACCCTAAACCCCAGAAGTCCCTCCAACCTTTTGGTTCCATCACCTTCGTTTGCCACAAATTTCGTG
>CAJNIZ010008890.1:996-15629 GCA_905231905.1 Symbiodinium pilosum
ACCACCACCACCACCACCACCCTGCATTATTTTAGGGCCTGCATGAGCAGCACTGATCCCAACTTCGTACGTTACATTGGGATTCAAGACAGCGATTTCTCGTGAGTGATGACGCTTGAAAGACTGGGGGGCCTTTCAGGCTACCGTGGATGCCAAACTGCATTATTACCCCATCCATGACGCCGTTCCTTGGACGGCACGATGATTGGGCTCCGTTGGGGTAGAAGACAGGATATTGTGCCGCTGTGCGCGTTAACCCCTCCCGATACGAGGCATCTTCCACATGACTGAAACTTGGATTCGGCGACTGCAGAGGATACTCGCATGTAGTCCGCATGAGGAGGTTCAATTAACTTCACAGCCAATAGAGATGGCTCAAGGGGTATTATGTCTAACGTATCCTGTGCTTCTCCTTGTGCTTTAGCAGACTGGTGACATACAAAGTATAACATGGAGACTGCCTCCTCATGTCGATCGAACCCATATACAAAGCCCTCTGAAGGGCCCGTAGTATCCCTGTATAACCCCTGTAAAGGGACTGACTCTAGAATTTAAGAGACCTTATGACCCCTAGATGACCCCTTTAAGCAACTTCCAGCACTGGGGGTATCTGTAAGCTCAAAGCCTTATCACAGCTCTTCACATGCCACGTCAGCTCTCCTTAGTATTAAAAGCCCCCGCTCCCCTGATATTAAATATTCACAATATGGTTATAGTCCCCCTTAAGCAGATAGAATATGGGATACATGGGGATCTTATTATAATATACCCAAAGCCATATTCTATCGACTTAAGGGGGACTCTATACCATAATGGGAATATTCAGTATTTGGGGGTTGGGGGCTTCACTGTGTTTTAATTTTAGGTGAAGGGGATTCTAGCAAATCCCCGAAGTTCGCGCACTAGCCATGCGTCTTTCAGTCTGAAGCCAGTACTCTACCAGTAGGGCTACCCTAAATCCTTAACCCTAAGCCCCAAATCCTTTAACCCTAAACCCTAAATCCTAAACCCTAAACCCTAAATCCTTAACCCTAAGCCCTAAATCCTTAACCCTAAACCCTAAATCCTGCATGTAGAAACTGTATGGCTGGACACCCCGGCAAGGCACATGAGGCAGCATCTGGTAGGTTAGGCCCCCAGGCACTAACAGTGACCACAAGGGATACTGGTAATCATATACTAAGGTTCTTAAGCCTCTATTAGTGGGCGGGGGCCTAACGAAAGCATAATGTAGCTTTTTCTGAAGCTCCCTCTTTCAGTCCAAAAAGATGTAAGTCGGGTCCTTTGAAAAGCCAAACAAAAATCTGGAGTAGTCTCAGCCTCAGGGTAGCGCAAACCCAAGCTATGATGAGATAACATCGTAAAGTCCCTTATACCTGCCTTTATGGATAAGATCCATTGCATTATGCCCACCTGGGAAAACCCTAAACCCTTAGACCCTTAACCCTAAAGCCTTAGGTCTGGTTCAACCAGATCAAGTCCGTCAAGATGCTCCTCCAGAAGAAGGCAAAGGTTCATGTGCCTCCTCTGCAGATGGCACGTGGCCAGAATAAGATGCTGACTATATGCGCATCATAGCTTAAGTTGAAGTTATAGCATCGGCTCATCAGTGGTCCTTCATGCTCCTGCAAAAAGCAGCTCTCAGAGTGGATTGGAGTTCAAGCGCATTGTGTAGACACCACGCGGTTACGCTTCAGGGTCTAGGGTGTAAAAGGGCTAAGGGTTTAATCGTCCAGGACCCTAAACCCTAAACCATCATGTGGCTCTCTTCCACTCTTTAGGGTTTGGGGTCTAGGGTATAGGGATAGCCGTCCCCAACCTCTCGTGACAAACCTTGCCTTGGTAGGGTCAACGTTGCAAGCTGGGTCAAAGCGCCTAGCCCCCGAACATTATCACTGCAGATATATCTGCGCACTAGATAAGAACCAGAAATAACCCCTCTATACCCATATATTAACCTATATACCCCTAAACCTTGAACCTATATATCCGTAAAATTCACTGAAAACCCCTAAACCCTCAAAGCCTCTATTTGCCCTGCATCCTGCACCAGCCCACTCAGGCAGAGAACAATGACAAGAACACCGCACTTCATTTGGCTGCAATGCTCGGCCACGCCGGGCACCCAAATCAAGGGATTGCCCAAAGGTTTGGGGTTTAAGTATTGAGGTTCATGGTTTGGGGTTCAGGGATTGGGGTTTAGGGTTTGGGGTTAGGAATTTGGGGTTAGAGTTTATGGGTTAGGGAATGTCCATGTTGCTATATGGTAGTTACCCTAACTCGGGGACCCGGATATCAAGCTCCAGAAGATTCAACCCTTACCACGGGCATCTCCTCCCCCACATAGCATATATTTCGGCCCAAGGTAGCTATCTGGGACCCACTCTGGGCTCGAAGTATGTGCTATACACCTACATGGACCCTTTGGGTTACATGAGTTACATATATGTAGTCGCACCACCAAAGATTACAGTCAGAGCGGCAATAACGAGGCTGCTCATGTACTTTTTTACGACCATGTTGATATGATAAGAAGTTTGGCTTGTATCAGAAGCACGCCACACAAAACGCTGTACCATCCGCGGCTTTGAAGCATACTCGCTTGACCGCAGCGGCGCCTCGAAGTACATCAGGGGCTTCACTTCTGGAGCTTAAACGGTTTTTACACCTGCGGGCGAGCAGACGGCGGCAAGAAGCGCAGGGTTTGCTCCACCAAGGCAAGCAGCAGCATGATAACCGCAGGCTGATTTTCCAACTTCCTAGCAGGGCAAAATCCTAAGCCTTGACCTTACTTGTTTGTTAGCAGCGAAAAAGGGAACATAATCCCTATACAGGCCCTATACAACAGAGTCCCATCTTCCCTCCTAACTGTTACTAAGCCCCAGGAGGTCAAGCTTAAAGCTTCAACCCCAGGTCTTGGATCTGACACCTCGAACCTGAAGTCAGAAAGTCCAAATCTGCAAAAAAAGGAGGGACGGGCTTCTACAATTATGGGTACCAATTTTGGGGGGTACCCATATCAAGGATCATATTATAAATCTACTTGGGTGTTCATATTGGGGTCCCAATTTGGGGAAACTACCGAGTCCCTGGCTAATTTTAGCAGCAACCCACGCGCCAGTGGTTTGACCTACCTACCACATGTGGCAGAAAAGCATGGCAAGCAACAACAATCCCGCTGAGAGGTGGTGTATACAGGAGTTATGTAGGGATATAGAGGTTTAGAATTCAGGGTTCAAGGTTCAGGTTTAGGGGGTACATAGGGGTATATAGACGGGCTATATGAGCGAGAGTCTAAGCTCGTACTGTCCCCCTTAAGGAGACCCTGTAATGAGATCCCTATATTATCCTCGTATAAGCCTTTTTACAGAGTTTAGACTATAGTTCAGGGAGTATATAGGGGCGCCTAAACCCCAGACCCCAAAACCTAAACCCCAAACCCTACACCCTAGGGTCTGAAAATCTGTGAGCTGCCTCCCAGGATGATATGGTGGAGTTCTTGCTGTATGAACGGACCACCTTCCTGAAAATGAAGGACAGTGTATAGGCATATATCATAGGTTTTGGGTTTAGGGTGTATATAGGGGTATATTAGGTGCAGAAATCAGGGTCAGGGGTTTAGCATTTAGAGCAGGGTCCTGCACAGGGAGTGTTGTTGGGTGAAACGTTATCTATTAGGTGAGGTTTCGCACTTCCTGATGCTAAAGGCTATTATTTGGGTGCTTGAACCCTTAGGGATACCTACCTAGCTTAAGCTCAAAGCTGAGCGCCCTGAAGCGGCCATCCAGGACGGTACCTCAAAGAAGGATGGGGCAAAGCGAGAAAACAAGCTCCTGGTCACCAGCCCCGTGGCAAGGTTGATGATGGTTTGGGATGTGAAAATCTGGGCCCGAATGGGTTCCTGCGGTTTAGGGTTTAGGGGGCCCACATCCTCTACAGTTTAGAGGTCCTTCTGGCCTCATGGGTTGGGAGATGGTTACATCTGAATCTGATAAGAAGCTGTTTTTTTTCCATAGCTCTTGCAGCAGAATGCCCCCAATCTCGGCCATTGAGCCCACTGCCAGGCACCAACAAAGAGGGGAAGGATGCCCTGCAGCTGGCAGTGGAGAAGGGGCGGCTCGTCTGACTGACGTTGAATCCTTAGGGTTTAGAGTTAAGGGTTTAGGGCTTGGGATTAGGGTTCAGGGCTCGGGATTATGTTTAGGATTTAGGGTTGAGGGCTTAGGGTTTACAATTTAGGGTTCAGGACTTGGGGTTAAGGCTTTAGGGTGTAGGATGTAGTGTTTAGGATCTGGGGTTGGGGTTTAGGATGTAGGATTCAGGGTTTAGGCTTACAGGGTCTAGCTACTTGTGTTATGGCTCATGATCGTTCTTATTGCAAATTATGCAATTTTCCTGGTTGTTATTGTAATTACTATTCATACCGTTCTTATTGTTTAATTTGTTGTCATAATTCTGATGACCATTACGGTTGTCATTATGTAGTTCAGGGCTAAGGGCTTTGGAGTGGTTAGGGCCTGTCAGGGTTCACGATCAGGGAGTGGTCGTAGTGGGTCCAAGCCCCTGAACCATGTGAGCTATAGTAGAAAACGCCTTCGAGGGGGTTGTTTAGGGATTTTATAAGGGACCATTATAGAACTTATGAAGGGGGATGAATACTAGGAGTCTAGACTACAAATCATGTGCAAGTACTGCTATGTCAGTCCACGTCCCGAACTCCACTCTTAATTTTCTGAATGTCAGTAAGCAGTCAGTATGGGAAGGAGGTATGGATCCTATAGTAGCCTCTGATGAACCCAGAATTTGGCAGCTCCCGCTCTGTTTTCCATTCCCGAAATCCTAGACCCTAAGCAAAAACCCAAAGGGTCCATGTAGGAATATAGTATATACCTAGGGTCCAATTTGGGGCCTAGGTATACATTATATACCTACATGGACCCTTTGGGTTAATAATAGATTAGTACCCAGTTGTTTTCAGTTCCTTCGTTCCCTACTGATAGCCAGCAAGCAAACCCTGAACCACTAAACCCTGTACATCCATATAAAGCCCCGCTGTCCAAGAGACTCTAAACCACAAACTCTACATCCTAAACCCTAAAACTCTAAACCCTAAACCCTACATCCTAAACCCTAAATCCTAAACCTTGAACCCTAAATCTTAAACCCTACATCCTAAACCCTAAACCGTGTAAGGCAGTTCTCAGCCTTCCGGCTGAACCTCTTCACCAATGCTCAGCTCTTGGACATCGAGTCCGGAGGCCTTAAACTTCGGGTTTAGGGCTTTGGGATCTATTTTATATCTAGGTACCCCAGTAGTGGGGTTTAGGGTTTAGGGCCCAGTAGTACCCTTTTTCCCTTTTTGTTTGAGGGTCTCCGTCTTAAAGCTGAATAATAAGAAAAAGTGTACCCTTATTATTAAAGGTTTACTGGGGAACCCAGATATTGGGGCTTAGGTAGATAGTACTATAACAGGGTTTACCTTTCTTTTTGTTTTGGGAGCCATAACATGC
This sequence comes from Symbiodinium pilosum, assembly GCA_905231905.1. Taxonomy (NCBI): domain Eukaryota; class Dinophyceae; order Suessiales; family Symbiodiniaceae; genus Symbiodinium; species Symbiodinium pilosum. The sequence goes on from CAJNIZ010008890.1 coordinate 6,507, forward strand.
ACTTTGGTACGCGCCGTTTTTGAAAGGCCAGTTCTGAGACAATGAGTTTTCTCCTCCTCTCAATATGTACTGCTTTATTGCAGCGGCTGCTACGCATGTCTTCAGGTCTTCTATGTCTAAATTTTCAAAACACGTCTGACTTCGCTTGCATGGTAGATTTGTTTGGGGCCTACCACACGAAAAGAGGCTTGTGAGAGATGGTGTGGCGCAATTGTTTCGAGAGACTATCAAGGGATGTGTGTCTTAAGTTTTCAGGCTACCATTAAAAGTGTTGACAAACCGGAAGTCCATGTAACTGACCTTATATATCCTTATATAACCCATTATCTAGTAGTTTCCATTTTCTTTTCCATTATCCCAATAAAAACTCAATATTACCCCATAGTCTATCTAGTTAAGGGGACTAACTGTAAGGACCTCCAAGACAGCAAAGCTGGAACCCTAAACTCTTCGACCCTTATAACTTCTGCATTCCCTAGCAAATTTCTTGTCGCCCTCCATGAACGTCCATGTAAACGCTTGATAATATGGACGCGGTCTGGCCTGTTGCAGGCACACCCAAAGAATCTAAGTGCTCAAACGGTATACGATGCGGTTTTGTTATAGGTCTTAGTGTGCATAGGGCTCCTGAGGGACATTGATGAGTGCAGAATATGTCGTGTCCTCTTGCGAGCAACAGTGATTAGAATCCTACTATAAACGGACGGGATGTCAAATTGTGGCCCCCTGGTTCACATCTATCGCCCCTAGAATCCGGGAAACCTAGCAGGGGAACCCCATTTTGACAACTTTCCATGTACTTCTATCTACATGCAAGCCCGATGGGGTCTGGTGTATACACTATCCAGGCACGAGGTCCCTTTAGCAAGCAAAAGGCACATCGTGATTTCCCAGCGCCAAATTTGTGTTCAGTACTTGGGTCAGGGGAACTTAGTGAGTAGGTTAATAGTCCCTATAACTTATAACCCATATAGTAACCCCAATTTTCCCCTCAGTCCCCCTGACCCTGAAACCCTATAACCCATATAGTAACCCTAATTGATCCCCATTATCTACCTACTTACTAAGTCCCCCTGACCCTCCAAGTAACATGCCATAAAAAAAAAAGTCACGGTCAGCATCCTTGCAGCCCGTGGCCAACTGGTACCTGGTGTAGGGTTCAGGGTTTGAGGTTTAGGGTTCAGGGTTTGGGGTGTAGGGTTTAGGGTTCAGGTTTTAGGGTTCAGGGTTTAGGATCTCGGTCTCAAGTCCCCTCCTCCTTCCAAAGCTCTTCATTGCCAGACCGCGCGGAAGCCTTTCTCCAGGCACGGCAGGGTTTAGGGCTCAGGTTGTGTTCTGGCTCCACCCAGTGACAGTCTATGACAGGGATAATATTCAGGGCTATATAGTTGCGTTATAAATATTGAACAACGTATCCAAGGTTTAAAGTGTTTAGTGGTTTAGAACCTGGACAGTTCTGATTGATGGTATCCCTTCATATTGAGGCTACTGCTGCACAAGACAGCACTCGGAGTTTGGTGGACGTTCAGGGCGGTAGGGTTATTGAAGCAATTTGAGGGGTCCCTCGGTTCTTAAGGTTTCAGACAGATTGACCTACCCCCCTCATGTCAAAAAGAATGCAAGGGTTGCGGGATGGCAAGTATGGGGCAGGGCGCTTGTAGCGCTTCTCGTGGGCTGGTCTTTATTTCCAAGCAATAGGTTTAGGCAAATCCTCCCTACATCCTAAGATCCGTATCCTCTCATGGCCCAAGTACAGGACGCTTACAGCTTGGGTGTTGCCCCCGATTCTGTAGTAGTTGGATAATGTTTATGAATCTAGTTATATACAGCCCTTAATATGATCCCTAATATAGACTGTTACCCTAAGGGTCCAAGTACCCCATAAACATATAATTACCCAAAACCCGTACCACAATTACTAGTAGCCAAAATCCACGTACCTAATTATTGGGTACTTGGACCCTCTGGCTTACAGGGTGGGGCAGGACCCAACTTAACTTACAGCATGGGCTGATAGCTTGGTGTCGTTACTGGCACTTGGTCCTGCTGTCTGTCAGTGGGTTGGACCTGCTTCGGTCCCATCCCCGCCGCGCATGCCCATTTGCTTTATGCGGTTCTACGCAACCCACTATTTAGACCGCTGATTAATACACCTCCCCTTAATAGGGATTATAGTAGGGATCCTAAGATTCAGGCCCTTAAAAGGAGGGCTTTTTATTAATCAGGGGTCTACATTACCCCTTAGCTAGATGCAGACAATTCAGATTTTACATATGAACGCTACACTCTAAGCCCGTAAGTCTAAGCCCTGAACTCCAAGCAGTGACCTGGGACATGGGGAGGTTGCACGCAACTGCCCCGATGCTGCAACAGCGCTCCTTAACTGCAAAGACGTGACTATTAGGGTTTGGGGATTTAGGGTTTGGGGTCTAGGGTTCAGGGTTCGGAGTTGAGGGCAGGGGCTTTTTTCTGTGGGTGCCCGGTTCAAACTAGGGGCTCTTCTTAAGGTTTGCATGCTTGAGGGTTGAATGTTTGTTAAAAGCATGGTACTGTTGACAACCCATTGTGTGTAGCTGGGCATTTGTCAAACTCTGCTCTATTTGACAGCCAGTAGGGACTCCCTGAAGCCCCTGAAACCCTCCAATATCCCCTGATTCCGCAAAAGCCGCCTGCCAGTTTGATAAACTCCAAGCTCTTAACCCCAAACTCTAAACCCTGTAAACCCTAAAACCCTATAAACTCTAAGCCCTATCAACTTAAAACCCAATGAACTCTAAACCCTAAGCTGCATGGGAAGCCCTCTGGGTTCCAGGCTGCTTCGCTCAGAGTACCCGGACTCCAAGCACGCCAGGAACTTCGCAGATGGGTTCCTTGGAGCAAAACTTAGGGTTTAGGGTTTCGGTTTAGGGTTTAGGGTTCCTTGGAGCAAAACAGACAGCGGTGGTTGTGTCATTGATGGCGGCGGTGGCGGTGGTGGTGTCATCTCAATTACGTGTGAAGCCTGGATTGGGGCGCTGGCATAGTCAAAAGCCCAAAGCAATGCTTCAGCAAGAAGACTTGGCACTAATGTTCCTGTGTAATGCGTATAGACGGATAGTAGCGCAGCGCACCCATGATTCCTAGTCTGCTAACCTTGACTTCTACGCAAGTCGCCAAGAAAGACTGCAGGATGCAAGGGGTTAGGGTTTAGGGTTTTTGCTTAAAACTTGATTGCAAGTCCCAATTTCAATTGGCTAATGCGGGATGCTACAGTTGTACAAAGGTTACAAAGGACTACTACAGGTAATTACCCAGGCTTCTACAATACTCGTTCTTCGCGACACAGGTTTTGAAGACTTGGGAGCGGTTTGTGAAGACTTTAGGTGGACCCCCAACCCTTTAATACTGACTATAAGGGATAACACAGATCATATTAGGGTCCTCTTATATTCCTGTTTTACCGCTCTTACAGGGTGGAGGGGGGGGGTACTCCTAATGAAGACTGTGTTTCTAAATGCGTTATTTTGCCCTGCTGGGAAGGCCGCCCCTATACCCGGCATGGTTCTGTACTGGCTGGGATGCTGACCTGAAGTACCTAAACCCTGAAACCCTAACCCCTAACCCCTAAGTCCTGAACACGCACAAATCGAGAAGTGTACCAAGGTAAAAAAATCCTACACCCTAAACCCTAACCCCTACAGCCTAAACCCTAAACCCACCATTTCTTCCTGTAGTGGCCAGTTTGCAAGGTTCGACGAAGTCGAAGTGCGGAGTATTCCCATCAGTGGCGTGGCCTATAACGTGGTACATAGTCCCCCTTAAGTAGATAGAATATGGCCTTGGGTATGTTATAATAAGATTCCCATATACCCCATATTCTATCTACTTAAGGGTGACTATAAGGTTCTGCCATGCTTCCTGAGTCTTGAGTGGGCAGGGCTGTTGTCACAGTCTAATATGTCTGTGGTTTGCTTGTGTCATGCCAAAGATCTGTTCCTTTGCGATTTATTCTGCAGATGTTTCATTCACCTAGACGCTCTGATGCGGTTCTGACGGGACAAGTGCTGCCGCGTAGCCCATGGGACGCCGTTTGCTTGAGGATCCAGCTGGATGTAGGGAATCTTGCGCCAGAACTTGAAGTGTTCGATGCCGAGAAATATGCCACCTTCCTGCGGGTCTGCCATCTAAATGCAGCCCTCAGCTTTTACCCCTGAGAAGCACTACCTTCACTTGTTAAGTCCGCTTTACCAGATCACAACGGCCAATATGTCGTATCCCATAGGATTACCCCAAGGGTCCAAGCACCTATTACTGTAATCATATACTTGCCCAAGACCTGTACTATAATTTCTATTCGCCAAAACCCAAGTACCTAATTATTGGGTACTTGGACCCTCTGGGTTATCTGCTGCATTTGAGGCCCCAGCTGGACTCACAGCATCCAAAGTGCTGTGAACCGTGAGCCTCCTGTGATCACGGCCGGGTGCTCAGGTTGTATCCCAAAGGGTCCATGTAGGAATATACAATTTGGGGCCAAGGTATACACTATATACCTACATGGACCCTTTGGGTATGGGGTTTGAAATGGATCCGTCAAGTGTTGAGAGCTTCACCGCGGGGAGTTGTCTCGTGTCTTGTTTACTATTGTAGACGAGGGCTTACCACCACGTAGAATGGCAAGCTTTTGCGTGGGCCTTTTTTGGCAAGATTATCGCACAGTAGAGAAGCACATAGTCTCGGCGTAAGTCTCTATAGTCTATATTGTAGGATGCGCGTCAAGAATCTGTGCCCTTTCCAACCCGCCATTGGATTGCTGAGCCTGCAGATCAATGTTGCTTCGCGTCCCACATCTGAGCTGACCATAAAAATCCTCAAATATAACCCCAATATATACCCTATAATCCCCATATAACCCCTATCATCCCTGAAGTGTCCCTTTTATTTTCGCTATCCCAATATAACCCCAACATATACCCTGAAATCCCCACTATATACCCCCTATAATCCCTGTAGTTTCCAATTTATTTTCCATTATCCCAATATATATCCCCACGCCCAGAGCCTCAGACACCATGAAACCATCAGGGTTACAGTTGCTTGCACAACCCGAGGGAAAACACACCATGACGATCCTAGAGAGCCCACCAATAAGGTTTCGGGTTTAGGGCTTTCTTTCTTCTAGCCCTACAGAACAAACTGCTATCCCCTAGACTCCAAGCCTCCAACCCAAACTCCCATGGCGAAGCTCTCAGCTCTAAATGGTGATTTCCCAAAACAAGGGGACCCCAATATAGACCTCAAAATACTATAGTTCTTGTTATAGGGACCTCCAAAAAGTACCCCTAATTTTGGGAAACCCCCAAATGATTATTTCCATGAACCCTTAACACCCAAAGGGTCCCAGATACCCATATGGGGAATACTTACCAAACCAATAAGGAAATTACTATTACAGAAACCATACTTTGTACCATATTGGTACTTTGGACCCTGTGGGTCAACACCCAACCTTGCGCAAGGTCAAGAAGCTGTGCGAGCTCATTGAGGCGGCTCTGGATCAACTTAGGGTTTAGGGTGTTGGGGTTTAGGGTTTAGGGGGTTGGCAGCTTAAAGGGTTCAGGGCTTTATGTTTATGGTTCTTTGGGTTTGGGATTTGCAGAGGCGGCATGGGATTTGCAGGAATAGGAACAGCAATCGTGTAGGGCCTCCAAAGGTTGAGAGATTCAAGACCTCTTGGGGATCCAAGGAATAAGGGAGGAGGGAGCTAAGATCACATTATCCTCCACTTTCTTGGCCCTGCTTTCGAAAGAATATGATCCCTAAATACTACGGTAAGTATGGCCCTCTGACCAAAACAATATGCACCCTATACTCTATACATAGTAAGTATCCACATACATGAATACTCCGACCTCGTGGGTGAAATGGGATGAAGGCCCAAGGTGGTAGCGGTCGGCCATGTGTCGAGAGCTGAGGCTCAGCAACCCCAAGCCCTAAACCCTCAATTGTTGTGCTTCATGCTTGGCAGCATGGGGGCGGCTGTTTGGTGATCATGTTGAGGAAGCAAAAGACACGAATGTCAATGTCAAGAGGAATTGTCCCTGCATAAGGAAATCCAATCCCGAAAAGCGTGACGCGTCTCCAGCCAAAACATGAGTGCCAAACACGAATGCCCCACATGCTCAATGTTGACGAAACCTTACGCCCGCCTGTGAGCCCGAAGGCGGAATGAAGGCAAGCCTTGCAATCACCATTATTCGAACTCCCATCAAAGGCATCCGTTGAGATGCTGAGCCTCCAGGGTCTCCCGAGGGTGAATGTCCGAGAGCGAAACTCCTATGTGGAGATGCATAGCTGTCATCTGGGCATAGATAAAGATCCCAGCGATCAAAACTCTAGGCTCTACTGAGAACCTCTTCCATAGACCTTTAGTGTCACAGAGGCCGAGCTAAACCCCTAACTCCCAACCCCAAACCTGAAATAATCTCTGCAGGTCGCGCCACAGTCGGCTGTCGACCTGTTGGACATGCTTACCGCCAAGCCGAAGGACAGGTCAGTTTTGATCTTGACACAGGTGCTGTGGTTGGAGGAACTCTTATACCAGCTTGGGTTGCTTTATTACAATTTAAGATGTACATAGAGTAGAGCAAGATTTCCTCTAGCCACAGCATTGCAGTGGAGCCCTGCAAAAGGGTACTCAAAAGCAGAGACGCTGCCTGTGACCTTTAGGTACACCTAGCCTCCGCCGGTGCAGATGACGCTAACGAAGACAACCCTCTCCGTTTCCCAAAGGGTCCAAAGTACCCATATGGGGAATACTTACCCAAACCAAAGGGGAAATACTACTACAGAAACCATACTTTGTACCATATTGGTACTTTGGACCCTTTGGGTTTGTATGAGGGCGATCTGTGTGGGAGCTGGGAGATTCAGGTTGTGTCATATTGGGGATACATTGTTAAGTAGAATTATAGGGGTTATATAGGAATAATGGAAAAGAAAATGGAAACTACTATAATGGGTTATATAGGGGTTATATAGGGAAAATGGAAAAGAACGTGGAAGCTACTACTTAGGGCTTAAGGTTAGGTGCGTGTGGTAGCAAGCCCTTTCTCAGACAAACATGATGGGCACCATGAACATCACGACCGAGCCAGCTACTTTCCAGGCCATCTTAATTAGCAGAAATCATAGGGTAGTTTTCATAAATGAGCTGAACCTAAAACAGACCCCAAATACGATAATGATTAGATAGCCTATTACGGTGATGCCTAAAAGGTGCCCTTCCCCATGTCAACCGCTTCCATTTCATTTTCTCGTGTGGTTTTAAATTTGATTTTCCATTGTTGGGCGTAATATAGCCTTGAGCCCTATATGACCCCAAAGACTCCGCATATAATCCTCACATTTTCCAATCATATATTTTTTAACACCCAAACCCCCAAAAACAGTTTTCCTTGGCCTCCAGGAGGGTAACAAATTCCACAGGCCGCTGCCAGTGCCTCCCTCGGCCTCGGTTTTGGTTTAGGATTTAGGGTTGGGTGTGCTTTCAAGTGTCAGAACTGACCCTACTTAGAGAGTCAGGGGCATTTAGTAAGTAGGTTAATAACCCATACATCCCATATAGTAACCTTACTTATCCCCATCATTAACCTACTAATTAAGTCCCCCCTGACCCTCCAAGTAGGGATCCGTGGCTTAGTGTTTAGGGTTTGGAGGTTATGGGATCCAAGTCCAAAAATGTTGCCTATATTGGGCCCTAAAGTTTGTAAATCGTACGCTTATTGCTTTACGACTTGGATCCCTAGGGTTGGCTTAAGGAATACAAAGCTCTGTTACTCCGGGTTTAGGGTTTCAGGGTTTAGGTTGTGCTGAGTTTGGCCTTAGAAGCTTTAGGGCTTATGGCTGGACCCCAAGAGTAGATAAACTTGTGGCCCACACCCTAAATAGAAATGACCCAAAAAGGCTATTGTCTCGCCGTTTCTGGGGTTCAGGTAAGGACTGCCTGGGTGGCGATGGGGCTACAGGTTTGGGGTTTTGTGTGGTCCAGTGCACAGGCACGCTTCCCCATGGCTGGGTTCGGCTTCTGTGTGTTAATAATATCGACACCCAGAAGAGCTTGCAGACAGTGAGGGCTCCTGCAATCTGTTTGCGCATCTGAGAGGCTTTAGCTGGCTGCTTTCAGTTTTTGAGGGTCTGTAGCTTTTACATTTCTGAACTCGGAAGCTACGAGCTGTAGTGCTTGCATCTTCCTATGGTTGTTGCGGCGTGCTCTTAGCTTCCAGTATATGACCGAGTCTCGCACCGGGCCAAAATCATGTTGCTGTGGTCTCTGCAAGATGCAGATGTTCGCCCCTTCTGCAGAGCCTCCAATGAGGCTTACAAAAGAGTTTCTAGAATGCGAGAACATGATGAGGGGAGCAACGGCTTTGACTCGAGGGATCTTTAGGAGTATTGAGAGTTTCATAGCCTTACCTCCATCAAAAGACTCCATGGCCATGCTTATCTTCGCGCCCAGGTTCGCGCGAACATTCCAGTGGATCAAGAAGCCTGCCGACTCTCTTGCAGGGAGCTTATGCTGTTCGAGAAAAAACAGGTTTTGAGTGAAGGTTCGCCTGTTCCCAGATCTGGATAGTGTTAAGACCCGTTTCTTGCTCTGGACTCAGGGTCTCGTCGAGGTTAGGCCTTTTTGTTCAGAGGTCCCTTTTTTGACACAAGAACCCTTCACCAAGGTGTGTACATCACCGAGATGGAGTGGACTTGGAATGCATCCGAAACAAGACCTCCGGCATGGCAGGCCGGCTTCGTGGAATTCTATACCCTAGAGATCCAAATAGCCCAATGCAGGTAATAGTTACAGTCTTTAGGGCCCAATTTGGATCCCTAGGGTTTAGGGTTTTGGGCATCTCTCCGACATGGGGATTCTACTGTTTTTCTGGTTCATAGCCCTCTATATATGCATGTGTTTATATATATATACACACACATATATATGTATATGGTAGCCCCCCTCCCCCAAGATCTACGCCTAACCTGTTTTATCTTCATGAATGCTTCATGTGCCATCTTCGTGAACATATTGTATCAGCCGAAAACACTGTAAATAGCGATGAATCCTATACTTTTGAATGAAATTAGTCATAT
>CAJNIZ010008890.1:15729-84769 GCA_905231905.1 Symbiodinium pilosum
TTTGATTTCTAATTAAATTTTAAAAGGAATTCATATAGAGGAAAATGCTCTCAGCCACTCCAAATGAGGGACAGTACAGCGGCAACACTCTAAACGTAGATCTTGGGGGGGGGGCAAGCATATATATATATACCCTTCTATATGTATGGTAACTATTTGGTGTAGAGCTACATCACTTGAGCTCAGCATCCTTGACCTGCACAAAACGTATGGCGACCCCAGAACTGACGAAAAGTACTTTATCCTGCTCAACTTAACATCGCCTTGTAAAAAAGAGCAGCATGGGTGGAAGGAGGGAGTGCACAAGATCCAAGTTTTGAGTGTCCTGCTTTATTCCAGGCTTATATACTTTAGGAGGACACCCCACCCTGTAATAGTGGTATAATAAGAATATAAGAGGACCCTAATATAATCCCTATTATCCCTTATAGTCACTATTACAGGGTGGGGGGTCCTCCTAACTTATACTGGACGTATCCTTACCCAGCACGCTTCCTGGCAGTGCTTCAGCCATGGCATCCGTCAGGATCAACTCGCGCCTCCGGATCCCAAGAAAAGTCAGGAGGTCATGGTGAAAGTGCTCCTGCTGCCAGGCGGAGGGGAGGGATCTTAAAACCAACCAAACTCTTCTGGTTTCGAGGTTGCATGGCTTAGGGTTTGGTTTCTGCTTCTTTCATTGGGTGTCGGAGTTTTCTAAATGTATTCAGCTCTTTGTGGTGTGCACTCTAGCTTCGGACAGTTGTCTAGGCTGATTGTGCCATTTGCACCCCAGGCAATGGCATCCTGGGTTGCAGCACTGGTTTGTGCCAAGCATTGCATGCCACCTGTCAGTACCTTGTTCCATGTTTACATGTATTACAATGCTTGCATCCACATCATCCGCAAGACTTCAGCCCTAAGAGTAGAATATGGGGTATGTGGCGATCTTATTATAATATACCCAAAGCCATATTCTATCTACTTACGGGGGACTATATGTCACCTATGCCACATTGCAAAGCTCCCGAGCTTCCGGGCTCCAGCCTTGATTGCAGACCCCCCCCCCCTTGTCGGATTGTTTGTAAGGCTCATGACCCTTTACAGCTTCCAAATCACAAGCCCTGCCGAACCCACGAGGGCGCGGAAATCCTTCACAGGTTCTTATACACTGCCCAGCGCTGAGGGTCCAAGTACCAAGCGTTTTTTAAAGCATTGTGGGGTATTCGCGCACTTGAGAAAACCTTAAACTCCAAACCCATGGATCCTCAAACTCTGGACCCTAAATGTCCAACTGCCTAAACCCTAGGTACATCCCCCAAGCCATAAACCCTGAATTTCTAAGCTTACACCCTAAATCCCTAAACCTCCAAAACTCTGAATCCCGAACCCTAAATCTCCAAACCCTAGACTATCGTAGACCCTAAAATCCCCAAACCCCATACCCCGGACCCCTCAATCTCTCAGCCCCTACACCCCTAAATCCCCAAACCCTTAAACTTGCTCCTTTATACAGACCCCAACCTACGATCATCTTTTTTATGGAGACCCCAAAAAGGCTAACCCCTAAACCCTAGACCCCTAAACCCTAAACCATAAACCCAAGTTTTGGAACCCCCCCCCGCATGCAGGTGTCCTGAACTGTGAGATGGTCCACTGTTTGGTGACGAGCTCAAAGTTCCTATGGGTTGCCTATAAGGACCCTAACAGTTAAGCTTCTGTATTTAAGAAGGAAGAGTTTAGGGTTCCGGCTTGGAGTTCAGGGAGTTGTATGCTTCAGGCACAGGGCAGTGGTGATTTTATCCTAGGGGCTGATGGCCTCTTTGAAGGAGTTTCCGCGCGCCAGGGGATTATTTGATTTCTTGTGGCATGCAAGGACTGTATGGGGTGAGAAGGGGAACAGATACAGAGACCGCCAACGAGACTTAGTTTTATGCTCCATGCTTTTGACTTGTTTGTCTTCCGGGAGGGGATCCTCTCCTCGGACAGGTACTGGGGCAACCATTTTTGGTGAATGGCTTGTTGGGATAGCTTTTGGTTGCAGGGCGCTGTGAATTCTTGATCATGCAGACTCTGGGCTGTAGACTTAAGGGAACCTGTTCAGACCTACAAGCCCTAAACCCTATAGTCCCCTTAAGTAGATAGGATATAGGGTATATGGGGATCTTATTATAATATACCCAAAGCCATATTCTATCCGTTAAAGGGGGGACTATACCCGCATTTTGGTTCGTCTAACAAAACTGGTCCGCATGTTACAATTTTGCTCTATATGGGGAGCAGTACTTCAGGCAGACTCCCTGATCTTCTTTGCCTCTAAACATTGCGGAGTCAGGAATCTCGAGTCTTCTGACCTGCAGCTCCTTTGCCCAATCATTAGCTTGGCCCCCACAAAAACCGCAACGTCGACACTTATCCCAAATCCCCTATGGAATCCTGCAGAGGGCCCCCTAACATCGAACACCCTTGCACAATCACATAGTAGTTTCCATTTTCCCATTATCCCAACATAACCCCAATAAGACCCCGTTATATGCTAGTAAGAACAGTAATGTAATACTAGTAAGAATTCCCATTGCATCCTCAGGGTCCCAAAGTAACTTGTTTCCGCTGTGAGGCCGCCACAAAAGATCAGCGCATCTTCACCAAACTGGTGCCTTTGCTGAAGACTACGATCGGCGCATGAGAAAGATATGAGCAACACGCCGATGCACCCTCAACAATTCCTGGACATTGTCAGCATGTGCTATGGTTTTTGTTTTTCGTTATCTATCCACATGTTCGACCCTGCTAGTTTTTAGTGTGGGGTCTTTCTACGCCGATCTACTAAACTTTCGAAAGCCCTTTGGGTCATGTTGGGGTGTGGAGGTTGTGCTGGTCTTCAAGAGTTGGCGGTGGACGGGAGAGGTATCCCCGTTGGTCAAACAAAGTGCACATCAGTTTGTGAACATCTTCCTTAAGGGTCCAAGTACCAATAATCACATACTTACCCAAAGCCTGTACTACTAATACTATTGACCAAAATCCAAGTACCTAATTATTGGGTACTAGGACCCTCTGGGTTTGGCTAGCTTCAATCAAGCGGCTTGGAAATTGTGGGCCGCATCTGGAGTGCAGATGGCCAGCCAAGACCTCAAAGCCTACCAGAAAGTCAAGATGTTGTATGTCCGGCTATCATTCTTACTATTCTTACTTCAACTATCATTTCTGATCTCACTGGTCCTATGTTTATCACGAATCTTGTGATTCGCGCTACCTCAGATTAGCCCCGCTGAAGTTTTTCCAGAGTCTTTTGGCTTCTTGGCCTGCCATTTGAAAACCCCTAAACCCCTAAACCCTAAACCCTTAACACACCCATGGGCAAACGCACATGCCGTAAATCCTGTCATTGAAGATCCACCAAAGCGGAGTCAGAATCCTGCACCGGAGCAAAGGTTTAGGGCTTAGGGTTTATCTAGGGTTTAGGGTTGTTTAGGGTTTATTCAGGGTTTAGGGTATATTCAGGAGCTAATTTGGGCTTGGTTTGTTTAGGGTTAAGGGCTTGGAGATATAGAGCCCATTTTATCTACAAGCCCCGCAACCTTCAATCCCCCAATCCATAGACTCTACGCCGCAAGTTCCTACCTGCAACCCCAAATGCCTACAGTTGAACAGCAATCCGCCTAACTAAAAAGTATTAAGCCATACAACTGCAAGTAGTTGGGGTTCCGGGTAAACTCCTAAAGCCCAATCTCCCAAGCTCTGTAAAATTATCAGGTGATCCATGCGCTCCTCAAGCACCTGTGGCAGGCCTTCAGGCAGGTCTGCCTGCAGTCAAGCCCTAAACCCTAAATCAGGTAGCAGGGTTCAGGGGGTTTTAGTAAGTAGGTTAATAACCCCTATTTCCAATTTGAATGAGGGCATTCAAGGGAGCAAATGGATTTGTATGGGGGCTGGCATCTTTCGAGATTTCACATAGAGACCCAAGAGATATACAGAGATATATTGCGGTGGGGACTTTGTGATTTGGAATTATATATGTTTTCTGTAATGTGGCCATGTTGCTTCAATAGCTTATAAATTACGAGCGTTAGCCTTGAACAAATGCACAGACCGTGTTGTGACGTTGGGCGATGTCATGAACTTGCAATAGCAAAAGTGAAGCTTGTCACGCGACAATCATCCCAGGTTAAGTCAAAAACATGACAATACATCTTGAGTGCATTGCGTAACTACTCACATGCAAACCAAGGTGGCTACGGTAAAGGCAGTGTATCTGGCAACAGTGACCTTGTTTCGGCCGGCACAATTGTTGAGACACACTCTGCTCAGTCTTCCAGCTAAGATTCAGGACTAAAGGTTCAGGTTGGGTTTGACGTTGGTGTCAAAGATTGCCAATGCTTTGTTGTGTGGTCCATTTTGGTGCTTTATCTCTCGTTGTGCTTGGCGCAATGTACCATGACATTTTTTCAGACCCAACCAAACTCGCATGTTTGGAGGCCGATGTTTCTCATCGATCTTGGCCACCAGGCAAGCGGGAGCATGTGCAAATTTGCCGGTATGGCTAACATTGAGCTCCTTCGGCTCATACCACACGTCTACCAGGACCCTCCTTGTACCCTTTAATTATGGGTATATTATGGTCCCTATTCAGGGTATATAGAGGGTAGAAGGAGGGTCTAGGTAGACCCTGCAAGAACTTGTTGCGAACCCGTGTCCTAAACCGCTACCTGATGGATCCTGGACATCCAGTAGCCCAGGTAAACCCGAAGCACCAAAACCTCGTTCATTTGCTTTCTACAATGCTGGAAGAGTACTATGACTTTTGCTATGGGTATTTCCTTACTCTCAGTACAAATACGAGTTCTACTGCTCCTACTTTTGCGATTATCACGATTATTAGTAAGGATTATTATACCAGTAGTATTATATAATAGAGGAAGTTCATCCGACTAATCCCCTGAATCGAGCTTTCTCATTCTTTCTGAATATGAGCTACTGACAAGATTAGGCTTACCAAGGGTCCGTGAAGGGTCTACGGGCTTAGGGTTACCAGGTGACCATTTTATAAGGGTGGACAAACATGTCCCATTTGTCGTTTAGTCTAATCCCAAGTACAGTTCACAATAAGAGCCCATGTCCATTAGCTATATGAGAAAAATTGGGTTAATAAGGGAGATAATTCGGGTTACTATATAGGTTTTGGGGGTTATTAACCTGCTTACTAAGTCCCCCTGACCCTCCAAGTAGTTTCCCATAGACCCCAAAATTGTATAATCCTTGCTACAGGGGCCCCGAAAAAAGGCACCTGGAATTTTGGGAAACTTCCAGCATCATGGACTACGCATCACCGCCCAACCCTAAACACTAAACCCTTAAATCCCTATACTTGCTTTGCAGATCCTCGCGAACGCGGTGATCTGTTGGTGGATTTGGGGATCTGGTCAGGCTCGCCGCTTGAGTCCTTCTTTGCTACGCTGCTTGGGGTTTCCATGCTTGTGAACTCAAGTGGCTATCTTCGTTCTTTCTTACAGTGATGCAAGACTGACAAGACTGGCATTGAGGCAGAGGTCGGATAGTCAGATGTAGCCATGATCTAGGCAAGTTGTGCAGTGTTTGGAGTTGTGCTTCTCAGGAGGAGGTTATCTGCGTGTGGTCTGTTTCCGGCGAATACTTTGTCGGCTGCGAGCTGTGCAAGAATTGCGGGTTTGAATGACAAAGTGTTGGCGTGCAGGCTATACTACGGCCCTTTCGTGCCTGTCAGCTTCGCATATCTTCTGCGAAAATACCATTATCATCCCAACAATGATCTGCCGTCAAGCCTGTGGTGAGAAATGACCTATCCTCTTTCAGTGGTGCTCTACAGGATTGCTTCATTTTCCCATGAACAAGAAGCTCAAGTTGAGACCCTGTCCCTGCATGACACATGGCCAGAAAGCCCTAACCAGAAAGCTAAACGATAAGCACGACGGCCATGCAACAGGTCGAGTCCCCTAAGATTCTGAGATGCGCGCTGTGGCCTGGCTTGGGAGCATCGCTTCGGCTTTGGGGTAAAGAGTTCAAGATGTAGACTGCGGAAAGGGTGATGGTATACATGTTTACCTTCAAGACCTGTGAGCTCTTTTTTTGCATGCATGTGTGAAGTAGTGAGCGCACCTGGAGGGTGCCGCAACAGCACAGAACAGAACAGAACAGAACAGACTGCAAAGGGTAAGTATTTGGGACGGCGGCTACAGCATTCAAGCTACTAGGTCCTCTGGGGGCAGCTGTTGCCTGGCAGTCAAATACTAAGGTCCTAACTATGGGCTCCTCAGATGGGCCCGTACCTGTTTTGCTGGGCCCTAATTTCGGGCTCTTAATATGGGCTTCTAGTGCTACGTAGTGTACATATAGAAGCTATATCAAGAGCCCTGGATTACGGGCCCATGCTTAGGACAATGGACCAACCCCCTCAAGTCCTGCAGCCTTACAACCTAGCGCCTCCGGCACTTTTCTTGTTCTGGGCTGCTGAAGCTTGATATTCCAGTTTTGCCCATTTCTCCCTTAAACCCTAAACCATAAGCCCTGAGCCCTAAACGCCAAATCTAGGCCGTTTGTCATAACACTTGACCCCAACCTGCTGTCACTCTCAGAGAAAAAGCTGGATGCGCAACGAAGCTGTGCTAGGAGGGATGTTAGAAGGGCGAGCCATAGAAACTTGACACCTAAACACACACACACACAAAATAGATTTCGCTCCCCACACCCTATAAACCCCAAACCCTGAAGCCTCAACCCTTTAAACCCTAAACCCTAAACCAGAATCCGTCGGCTGCTCGAGGTGGGGTCTCTTGGCCTCGGAAGGTGTATCGGAGTGCTTCACCTTCGCCGCTTAGCTATATCAAAGGGTCCAAAGTACCTACATGGTACGAAGTATGGTTTCTGTAGTAGTAATTTCCCTTATGGTTTTGGTAAGGATTCCCCATATGAGTACTTAGGACCCTTTGGGTATATCATCTTACCAAAAGGGTTTTGGGCTAAGGGTTTAGGATCCAACGAGTTGGTCCTTGGGGATTGGAAAATCGTAATCATAGTACAGGATTTGGGCAAGTACATGATTATCAGGCATGTGGACCCTTAGCAAAGGGCAAATGTCTTTGGAGCAGGTACTTGGATCCTGGCCGTCCTTCCTTGCTTTGGCTTTCTTCTTTAAGAGGTAGGCTATGAAACCCCAAACCCTAAACCCTTCTCTTTGCGCTTGGCGTACTGCGGTGTGAAAACACTCTGAACATGCGGCGAATGCAAACTTCCGCATACTTCCCAGCTTCTTTCAGTATTCCTGATGTTTCCTTGCGCTGCCTAAACCCCAAACCCCTAAACCCCAAAACCCTAAACCGGTAAACCCCAAACCCCTAACCCCTCGACCCCAAAACCCTATACCCCTAAACCGTTTAAACCCCAAAACGCTGAGCACTAAACCCGTAAGCCCCCAAAAAAACCCTGAACCGCTAAACCCTTAACCCTTAAACCCTGAACCCCGAAACCCTAAGCCCTTAAAACCCCAAACCCCAAACCCCTAAAGCCCAAACCTCTAAACCCCTGAACTAAACCCCAAACCCTAAACCCCTCAACCCTAAGCCCTACCTTGTTTTGGGTGTGCCAAGTTCCCATCATTTCGCCACATTGCTTTCTGGCCTTGAATGTTTCAGCACTTGAGGATGGAGATGGGACATGGGGAGTTCCCAAAATTACTGAAAGGAGGCTTTATATGGGCGATTATATGAAGGAGCATTATTCCAAAAATTAGGGAAGAGCTTTGGGTTTTAGGGTTCAGGGTAGTTCTCAAAATTTGGATCCTTCTTGGTGCCCCCACATATTAGGCGCCGTAATATATGCTATAAGCAGAAGGTGGCAACAATTTTGAGAAGAACCTGTGTCTTTCCCAGATCTCCTTTCGTACATCCTTATGCCATCTTAAACCTTGTGCATCCGGCTGTGACAGAGCCCCAAACGCCTAAACCCACAGCCCTAAACCCCAACTCCAGACTTTCGGCTAAAGGTTTGGACGCTTGCGCACGGCTACAAGCGACTTAGCGTCTCGGCGGCAGATCTGCTGTGGCTAACCGGCTGGTTTCGACGCTGAAAGGCTGAAGTCACATACAGATTATAGGGCCTGTACATAGCAAGATGTATAGTTCAAATATGGGTTATAGGGCTACCATGGTGATTCCAAGGTCTGTATAGGGGTTGTTTGGTGATTCTAGACTTTAGGGATGAGTTGGGACAGGATTATCTTAGGGATCCAACTAGCCCAAAGTAGGTATGACTTATAGACTTTAGTGGCTGATGTAAGTATTCGTGATAGACTTGGATCCCTATAGTGTTCCAGAGGGGTTAAGTACCTGCAAACTAGATGCCTGGTTGACTGAAAGGTGGGTGCCATGTCGGGCGCCAGTCGTACGATGCAGGTACTTCCAAAGGGTCCAAGTATCCAATATTCATATGCTTACCCAAAGCTTGTACTTCCATTACTATTAGTCAAAACCCAAGTACCTAGTTATTGGATACTTGGACCCTCTGGGTTTTGTATCTGGCCAGATCCTAAAGTGGCTGATCAAATAGCTTAGATGAGGCAGATGCGCAACTTGTCCAGTCAAGTCCAGTCTGCAAGTAGGGCACTGGCTTGCACAGCGCAGCGTCATAAGCACAATGTTGACCCGAGCGATTACCAAGAAACTGTATTTCTGCACTTCCCCCACAGAAACGTAAGACTAGACCTCACAACCCACAGGGTCCATGTAGGCATATAGTATATACCTAGGGTCCAATTTGGGGCCTAGGTATAGACTATATACCTACATGGACCCTTTGGGTAAGCTCAGTGCAGTGATGCCGGTCCTGGCTGTGCTAAGGTTTGACTCTTCTCCTCCGCTGGGTGAAGCGCGTGCCGCGGCTGACTTCAGCAAGCGTGCATAGATGGCAACTGTGAACAAGAAAAGATTCCCCAATAACACGCTTCCTTGGCGTAGCGCGGTAGGTCTGAAATTGGGACTTCAAAAGAAACATTACGCCCTGTTTTGGCGTGCCTCTGTGTGGAGTACGGAACTTGGGTTCTGGAAGTGAGACCCCGACACATTTGTTTTCAGGACTACTCTACCCTAAGGGTCCAAGAGCCCAAATAACAGGGTTTTAGGGCCAAATACCGTTGATAGTATAGTAGTTGCGCCCTAAAACCCTATTATTTGGCCCTTGGACCGTTAGCGGTCAGGAATGCCTTAACTGAGGCTGCGGCACGAGCCGTTGTTGGCGTCTTCGCGCTGGCGCTCGCGGTTGAGACGGCTGTAGAGTTCCAGCCTGTGGACAACGGCCCCTGTGACTCTACAGTGGTGTTTGAAAGCTATGGATCCCTTAGCTACTGTATGGTGATCCCATGTGATCCCTATCAATGCGAACAACAACTTGTTTGTGCGCATATTATCGAGACATCCTGTCTTTGTTACATTCCTATGCTTTGTGGTTGTTTGTGACAGTTGTTGTCTTGATTCTGAAGGGCAGCTTGTTTTTTAGGAGTGAGGACACACGGTGCACTGTTGACTGCGGTTGCCGAACCTGAATCTTACTATCTGTATGCTCATAAAACAAGTGCATGGCCGGCTTCAGTGTGGCCCCGATGGATACAGCGGGTCTAGACTTTGAGCTCACACCGGCGCATCATCCTTGCAGACTGGATCTCCATGTTACATGTACAATTCTAAACCATCCCTACTTACCCCCTTGTTTATCCCTGTATAATGAGTCTTACATGGGCTCACATGACATAGCCATCTCAGGTTCGGTACTGCTTTCCATCAACAGCTTGCTACACTGGCTGCTCATTCTCACCGAGTGGGGCGCTTAGTGCCAGCTTTTTTTTGTCTTTCGCAAGTGTCTCATGATTTTCATGCTACCCCACCCCTAAGCCCTACAAATTTCTTAAGGGTGATGGGTGGTAGAATTTTCGCTGCCTCTTCACATCAGGCTTTCAAAACTCTACCTGCAGCAGCAGATGGCAGGTCGCCAAAACCACCATGTCTTGTTTTCCACCTGGGCCTTTCTCAAACACTCCGTAATGAGGACTCATATCTCTTGGACCACCTCTTTCCAGAAACGCCCATTTCCCTTCTAGCAAGGTTTGCACATCAATTTTGGCAGACAGTGTGCAAAAAATCACGTGAGGTGTCTTTGTCTTCCATCCTAGTACATGCTGGCATGAGAGCCGTCTGCTTCCAACGATTGCAGAGCGCAATAAAGCGAAGACTGCTCGTAGGAATAGAAACCGTCATAGTAATAGCATGCACGCTTAGACAGAGGTGGCTGCGCGAACTGTCAAGTCAAAGTACCATAGACGCGTCTATGTCTAGCTTGTATAAACCCCAAGTGGTATGAGAGTCTAGCCTGCTCCAGACATGTTTGGATTGTTTTTTCTCCTTATGAACTATTTGTAGCTTCTAGTAGAGCTATAACCCTAGGGAAGTATTAGACATATTATTGTCATCATACAGGTCTATTACTGACATAAACTGGCCAAGTCGTTGGGCCGCTGTTTAGTGTACAGATTGATCTCCACCCCTGAGGTACTATGTATGTACATATATATTTACACCTATATACATGTCCGTGGGCTGCAAAAAGCGTCGTGTTCTCTGGCAATATGCATAAACACGCAGGCTCAGCCTTATGAGCACCTGCGAAGAAAGCCCAGATGTCACACCAGAATTGTAGCGGACATGGGCATCAGGAAGCTTCCCGTGTGCCTATTCCTTATTTTCGGTTAGTAGGGAATACTTGCAGGGGCGGAAGGACCTACTAAGCAGGCGAACAATGGGGAGAATTAGGGTCACTATGTGGGTTATAGGGCGTATTAGCCTATTTACTAAGTCCCACTGACACTCCAACTAAGGATCTATTATACAGAGATTCTATAGGCATTGTATTCCTGTATCCACTGTATGATTTCAACCCTAAACCCTGTACATTAATTTTCCCGTGTCCCTTACTAACCCCCAGCAAGCATTCCTGAGGATTCGTGCATTTCGGGCTACAGGACGAAGGCGCTCATGTGATCCGCTATAACGATCATTGGTAATCTAGGTTTCGGGTTGGTCAGGGGGACTTCCTAAGTAGGTTAATGATAGGGGGTAGTTGGGTTCATTATATGGCTTTCCGGGTTTATAAGTCTACTTACCAGGGCTATAGTGATCACTGGTGATCTAGGATTGGGGTGACTCATGATTGGCTTCCAAGATCATCCTAGTTCTCTTGATTTGGAAGCCGGAAGGGTAGGAGGAGGGTGTAGGTTGATACCCCTATATGGCTCCTGTATCCAGGTACCAGTGACTAGTGCCTTCTTCCTGCTTCTTGGGTCTTTGACCCCGCGTGGGGCGCCAACAACCGCATGAGGATGCTTTCAAATCCCAGTTCATCTTCATCCGGAAGGGCCCATGTAAGTACATGGCACATACTTAGGGTCCAAAGGCGTTCCCCTGTAGATACTCTGGGGCCAAGTATATGCTATAGAGCTACATGGACCCTCTGTGCATGGGGATGCCCCTTCCGATGCAAATCTTGGGGGCTTCATGAGTTGATGTTCAGCTGCTGTTACCTTGGGGCTCTATGCCCACAGATAATGCCTAGATCGGGCCTAGAAGCTACTTGGACCTCTTAACCGTAAACTCTCAAAAGCCGAACAGGAGTTTCAATATTGTTTTCCAGTTCCTTTTTCGTGTGACTGTCCACTCTTCAGCCTCAGGGTTAGGCTCCTGTAAACCCGAAACTCTTAACCCGGAACCCTTAAAAAACTAAACCCCAAACCATCAACCCTAAAAAAACATCCTAAAGAACTAAACCTTAAATCAGGAGTCGTAAGCTCCAAACTCCAAACCGTACACCCCAAAGCCTAGACCGTAAACGGGTCGAAGTTGAAAACTGGCTGGGTGATGCCTGTCTCCAGTCCTGGGGTTGAGTTCCGAAAAGGAAGCACTATATTGTAGTAGTTTCCATTTTCTTTTCCATTATCCCTATATGACCCCCGATATAATATAGTAGTTTCCATTTTCTTTTCCATTATCCCTTTATGACCCCCAATATAATATAGTAGTTTCCATTTTCTTTTCCATTATCCCTATATGACCCCCAATAGAAAGCCACCGCGATGTGGAGGTTGTCAAAACTGTGGGTTTGTTGGGGTCCCTCTCATGCGAACCCTGATATTCAGATATACAGCTATCAAACCCTATGATCCTAGAAATTCAGCTGAAGCCAGGATATTACCCATCATGAAGTCGGTGACGCCCATCGCCGGGATGTTGCTGATCATGCGTCTTACCTGAAGATTCCGCAGTGCATACATGCATACACATGTATCAGGAACCTCCTTGTATGCTTTTGTGATTGGACTTCAAAGCACCACCCGAAACCCTACAAAGACAGACGCACAAACCCCAAGCCGCATAGAACCTGAAACCTGTGAACTCAAATTTCAATTCAATGGTTTTGTCAATTTCCCGGCTCCGGAGAGCTTTGCTGCTTTTGTATATTGGGACAGCAAGGGCTGTATGCGTCCTCCAGTGCCTTGCAAATTGCAAGTTAAGAGGCCCATGCCCCCAAGAGCAGATAGCTAAAGCAAACGACTTATTTGCAGAAAGGTATGTACGTGCTCTTGAAGCACTCTTGCACTGAGTCCGCGGAACAGGAACCAAACTCTTCCCCGCCCAAATCCCCCTTGAACCAAGTCACCCGAATCCCAGCTTGAAAACATGGGCATGGTAAGAACCCATGGCTGCATTGCAAGGGATAGCAAAAGAGGACACCCATGGTATCCCATCGTCAGGGACCGACTCGTTGAAGCTTTTGCCAACCTGGTACTGTCAAGTGCTACTTCACCTGCAGCTTCCCAAGTTTTTCCAAAACATGTGCAACGCCTGTATGTACAAGAGTCTAGATTCCTTAAGGGAGGGTTATATCGGGAGTTATACAGGGGACTACTATAGGGGTTATTAAGGGGGATACTAGGAGTTAAGACGATGGCTCATTTGGCACCAAGACAGAACAGACTGTAAACAAGAGAGGCGCGCAGGTGATCATCACCCTATATACCCCGCATACATGAACATATCCACATGTGCCAACATGAGGAAGCCCTTTACCCCACACCTTCAGTCCAAGGAAAGGTGATTAGAATTCAGAGTTATGCCCACTTCAAGGTACAATCTGCTCCAACACTAGAAAAAACAGTTGTGATACTGAGAAACCCAGAGGCGTTCCGTCACCTGACACTTGACACGAGCCCTGCATCGACCCACTATGGTTCCATTATGGTCGTGCAGGCCTCAAGCCTCTTTTCAACAAACCCAAATCCCCAGTCCCAGAGACCTTTACCCTAAACCGCCCAACACAGCCCGAAACTTACAATCCTCAAACTTCAATCCACAAACCCAAAGCCCAAAACCCTAAACCGCCCCACTGCAGCCCTAAAACCTAACCTCGGTCCCTGATCCCAGGGCCCGAAACCCTAGATGCTAGACCATCCACTGCAACCCTAAAATAGTACAATATAGTAAATGTAGTATAATACAGTATAACATAGTACAATATATTTCTTCAAGCGCTAAAAAAGCCTACAGCCTTTGAAGCCCCAGGTGTTCCATCACACTGGCCTTCTTGCACGCCTTCTGGGCGATGGACCGAGCAGACATCAACGCCACTTGGCCAGGGTGGGGGATGTGTGGATTGGCATGGGCTTGCCCCATGATTTCTTATTTGGGCTTCTGATTGACCCTAAACCCTAAACCACTAAAATGTTCAGGATTATCTCTGACTATTTCATCAATATGGACATACTGAAAAACCAGACCGGGAAACCTGGATCCCCATCGCCAAGCCCAAACGAGATGTCATGTTCAGCATATGTGTTCTGCTGCTTCATAAGGGAGAGCCCTTAGCCTTCTCACCCTATGAACCCCCTAATATCGGGGCCTCAATGACCCAATGACTGTTAATATCATCATGACATGGTCCCATTGTCCGTGAAGAGCTATAGTATAGGGCGCCTCCAAAAGCTCTCAAAATGATACGTGGAGTTTTTGTGGCCCCTACTTGGAGGCCCATCGGACTTAGTAAGTACTTTGAACTGGCATTATTATAACCCTATTTATAATTGGAGTAACCCCTATAAGCACATTTAGGGGATTACAAGTAGCGTTATAGGCCCAGTTAAAAGTGGTTACTAAGTCCCATGAGCCTCCAAGTACAGTAGCCCCAAAGGACATCTCCCTGTTCTACACCGTAAATCCTACACCCTCTATAGTAGCCTCAAAGGAAATCTGCATGTTCAACACCCTAAGCCCTAAACCCTCTACAGTAGCCCCAAAGGATATCTCCATGCTTAACACCCTAAACGCTAAAGCCAAAACTATACAGTAACCTCAAAGGACATCTTCATGCTCAACACCCTAAGCGCTAAACCCTCTTCAGTAGCGCCAAAGGACATCTCCATTTTCTACACCCTAAATCCTAAACACTCTACGAGTAGCCCCAATGGAAATCTTCATGTTCGACCCTGAACGCTGGACCCCAAACCCTCCACAGTAGCCCAAATCACATCCCCATACTTCCCACTCTGAATCCTCAACCCTCTCCAAGTCGCCCCAAAGGAAATCTTCATGTTCGACCCTGAAATGAAAATCTTCATGTTCAACGCCCAAACGCTAGGCCCCGAACCCTGCGTAGTAGCCACAGAGGACATCTCCATGTTCTTCACTCTAAACCCTGAACCCTCTACAAGCAGCCCAAAGGAAATCTTCACGTTCACCACCCTAAACCCTCTACAGTAGCCCCAAAGGACATCTCCACTGTCAACACCCTAAACCCTAAACCGTCTACAGTGGCCCCAGAAGGAAATCTCCATGTTCAACTTCCTACGCCCTAGACCTTCTACAGTAGCCCCAAAGCAAATCTCCATCACCCTAAACCGTAGCCCCAAACGAAACCTCCATGTTCAATGCCCTAAGCTCTAAGCCCTTGACCGTAAACTCTAGTCCGCAAAGGAAATCTCCATGTTCAACATCGTGGTGTTGCTTTTCACTGGAGAGCAGTTTCTCAGCGGGGACGACCTTAAGCTGCCGCTCAACTGCAGTCACTGTTTTGGGTTTTAGGGTGTTGGAGTTTAGGGCTTATAGTTCAGGCCATCAGGCATCTGGGAGTTTATCAAAAGCAAGGGTCTTTAGGGGCGCGACGGGTTGATAAGGATTATAAGTGGATTTTGGTATCTTTTTTGGGGGGGTGGCTTTTGTGGAGGTGATTCTGACAAACTCCCTTCTTGTAGCTAGAGCTACAGTCACGTGATTGTGAGGACGGATGTTGAATGAGATGGGAGGGGGGGAAGAGGCCAGGGTTCTGCAAGGGCAGGAGCAGTGGTCAAATCGAGCATGACAGAGCCTGAGTCTTGATCATGGCTTACCTCAGGCACCAGTTCTTCAACTTTTGCAAAACTAGGATCAAGTATCTCCCTCGGTGTGAACTCAGAAAGGTCAGACTGGCTAAGCTCAGGCAGTTGAAGCATTGGTACTGGATTTGGACTGCAGAGACTCCCTGGGTTTGAGCGTGTCATCAAACGGCTTGCTGCTCACAGCTTCATTTGAACAGCGGGTATGGTAGCGTGTTCAAGTATTGTTCAAGGAGGTTTTGTGAATGGACCGCAACCCCAGTTCTAACTGCACACCTTGAAGCCTGAATACTAATATCCCTTGCCCTTCCGAAGCCCTAAACCCGAAATCTTTCCCAGGATGTCTCACTGTTAGGTCCTAAGGCTTCAGGTTTACCCAAGAGTAGGTACTCAGGCCCCAAACCCGAGAGCATTTGTAGGCACCCACCTGCACCTAAAGTATGTACTGTCTTAGTAGTAGGAAGTCACCCAAAACTCTAAGCGGTGGCTGAGGATGCCAGAGCGGGAGAAGATTTCGATCATCCTGCTGTCCATAGGCGCATGCGATGAAATCGTCAAAGATTGACTTGGCGGTGGGGGTCTAGGCTAAATCGGAATGCCTTAGCACAGAGGCTTTGATCTTGGATGGAGTTATGGAGTTCAAATACTGGTTGTTAGTAGGACATATGGGAAGATAATCCCTAGACAATCCCTGTATAATGCATTCCCTTATTTCCTATTAACCCTAAACCCAACACCCTAAATTTTCCGTTGTTCCCTACTAGCCGCCAGTATGTTTGGATGCAGTGTGGGCGTCAAGCTGGCAAAACAGTGCACATGATCTGGCAAGGTGACCAGGGCACTAAGAAACCAGGGTTTGAGGTCTAGGGTTTAGGGTTTAGGGTTGTGAAGCCTACCCCTAACAATCTAAATATCCCAATGTAGGTTTGGGGTTCATGGTTTGGGGTTCAGGGTGTAGGGCTTCCCGACTTGCAGTTCCAAGGCTGCATCATTTTTCTGAAAGATGCCCGCGCGGCATGCCATTTTTTCGAAGACGTAGAGCATCTTCAAGCAGTCCCTGCCTTCCCGCCCTACTTCGAGGGTCAGGGGGACTTAGTAAGTAGGTTCATAATAGGGATAAGAAGGGTTACTATATGAGTTATAGGAGTTCTTAACCTACTTACTATTTGCCCCTGACCCTCCAAGGAGTCCTAGTTTGGCATGATGGAAAGGTCTATGAGCTCAAGAGCCTAGGCTATGGTCGTTGTTGATAAGAGTATCCCTAGGAATCAAAAAAGCCCAAAGTAGGTACTATTTACAGAATTTCGGGCCCAATATAGATATTGTTTGTACTATAGACTTGGATCCCGAAACCCTAAGCCCTAAAGCCTAAACCCTATATAATCCCCCTACATAACCCCGCAGTATTTATAGACTTGCATCACTAGGGTATGACTAGATTAAGCCACCAACGACGGGAAGCCTATGCTGCGTTCGCAAGTCCCTATTACATTCCTGAGAGGGTCCATGTACCCCATAATTTAGGCCCCTTTAAAGGGAGATATTAGTATATGGGGGTATATAGATATATGGGGGGGGTATACAGGGTTAAGGGGTCAAGTACACAATAAGTAGGTACTTAGGTTCCGGGTAATGGTAGTTGTAGGTTTTGGTACAGGCCTCGGGTAAGTATATGACTATGGAGTACTTGGACCTTTGGGGTTCTATTTGGTCGAGGGAGTATTGCGCCCTATTTCCAACATCTTCTAGACATGCCCTACGGCCTCACAACACAAAGCTAGAACACCCTAGCCCAAATATACCAATCCTTGTAAGCCCCGGGTTTTGTGCTGCAGGCGGAGTGTTCATCTTCCTCACGTGTACCATCAACGTGTTCATCGCCGTTCTGTGTGAGTTACTTGCTTGGAGGGTCAGGGGGACGTAGTAAGTACATGGGTTAATAATGGAAAAGGAATCTGTGTCATTGAGGGTTTAGGGTTTTGGGTCAGGGGGACGTAGCAGGTAGGTTTAGGACCCCGATCACCCATATAGTAACCTTAATTATCCCCATATGATGAATCTACTTACTAAGTTCCCATGACCCCAAACCCTAAGCCCTAAATAACATATAGTAGTTTCTGTTTTCTTTTCCAGTATTACTAAGGGTCGCCTCCGGTGTCCCAGTCTTTTGGGCCTGTTGGCCTTCATTTTGGCAGCCCGAGGCTTTGAGCACCGTTATGAAGCGAAAAGGCTCGTAACCATTCACTTAGGAGGACCCCCACTTGGTACTAGTGGTATGGTAGGAATATAAGAGGACCCTAATATGACCCTTATTATCCCTTATCGTCACTACTACTGCGTGGGAGGTCCACCTAACCATTCACTAGTGTAAGCTCTACGATGTAGTGCGCGATGTTGGCGGCAAGCTTCCAAAATCAAAGGTCGCCTGTTTAGGGGTCCACAGGCCAACCCGCTGTGCAGGGTGCGCAGCCCGCATCAACCGTTCAGAGGTCTCCAGGCTACAAAAGATATAACCTCGAGGGTAGGCGGCAGGCTCTCTGGAAGCGAGGCCTTGGATGCACGAGGGAAAAAGACATCGAAATGTAATTCCCTGCAGAGTGGATACAATTTAAACCTGGGGTGTTCCACAACCAGATCATGTTTTACAATCTTTCGGAACTGGGAGCTCGGTACTTCAGGCATGTTTCAGGGTCTAGGGCTTAAGACTTGCCACTAAGTTTCTGTCAACAGGTCCTCGTAGAGGTTTTCGCTGTGTTGCATCTGACCCTGCACCCTACACCCTAAACCACTTCGGCTTAAACCAGAACCCCCAACTCTGCAAACAACGAGGCCCGCCCTCCCCGAACAAACAATGGACGCCCGAACAAGCAATGGACGTCCAAAACCGGCCCTGCAGAGATGTTTATCCCCGTAAAATTTTGGAAAACAAGGATCTGTGGGCTTCCATTGTCTTTGAGCATCAATCCTTCGCTCTACCCCGTATAATATTCCAAGAAGCACCTAATACTCCTCATTTGCTCCCTGTAGCTGTTTGTACTCATCACTGTGGCACGTGCGTATCACCTTGTCCAATCCCTATACAAATCCCTGTTTCTTGAGCGTCTCAGGTGCTACGACCAGGAGCAGGAGCGAATGGCCTGGACCCTCAGACGGGATGTAGAGTTTCTGAAAAGTGGCGGCCTTTACTTGCTTGTGGCAGTTTCCATCGATGCGTGGATCCCAATGTAGACCCCCAAGGTACTATAGTCCTATGATTGGGATCCTTAAAATGCTACCCCTGCTTTTCCGAGGCCTCCCTTTTGCTTGCTAGTAGGGAATGGAGTGATGTTAAATTCCTACCAGACTAATGCGGGCTTATATAGGGGTTACTATAGGGATCCATGGCTCAATGCCGAAAGGCTTAGCGACCCTAGGGGTTTAGGGTTTCGGCCTTCCATGGTAAAGGTTCTGCGTCAGAAAGTTTGAGAAGCTTCCATGAGAGTGATTGTTTTTAATCAACAGGATGCCCTGATCCATACCTACAGAGGGTACATGTAAAAAAAAAAGTTCGGCGCTTTTTTTCAGTTTGTGTAGTTTCTTATTTGGTGTGCATGACAGTCAGAGGGGAGAACAGATGAAGTCATCGACGATCACTGCTCAAAACAAGATTGTAAGGCTTCCCGTGCCGTGAGTCTACTTGGATGTTTCAGACCAGTTCCTTTCTGGGTAGGAAAGCAAGCAACATGCAAGCAGAAGTAATACGGAAGCTTAGGTTTTGAGTCAGGATATTCCCTCATAAGCCCTATCGAATCGCATTATACTACCCCCAAAACCAATTACCTTTATTTCGGTCCGTAGTTTGATAATCCCCGATGTAGACTGAGATTATATCCTCCTTTCAGGTATGGTATTCTAAATACTTGAACCAGGTTCAGCCACCAAAAACACTTCCTATGAGATTTGTCAGCAAATTAGTGCCAATTATATTCCCTGACAGACTTCTAGCAGTACGAAACAAGCCCTTCAAGCTTCTACATTCAAAGTAGCATGAAGCTGGCTCCCAGCCACTGTTTTCATCAGATCAGATGGCAGTTTCCCAAAATAGGGGGATCCCACTATAGACCCCCAAAATATCATGATTCATATTATGGGAACCCCCACAATGGTACCCCTAATTCTCGGAAGCTCGCAGATGTCAACACCCATCTGAAAACTATAAACCCTATGACCCGTTACCGCTGAACCCTCTGAAGTCCTACTGCGGTTTAGGGTTTAGGGGTTAGGGATTTGGGTTCCTTGTCAAACTATAGCAGCTCCATCTGCCCTTCACGCACGTTAGGTCTGCACTTTCTTGAAAGAGCGCGCGAGAATATGCGGCAGACCCAGATTTGCCTTTGAACTGGGCCTTGTGCAGTTGTAGGGTTGTGGGCTTGTGAATGGCTTGGTTGTCAGCCAGCAACTGAGTAGTATTTTGGGGGGATACCATTGTGGAGATACCCTCCTTTTGGGTAGAGTATCTTACATACAGAATATAACCTTACTTGATTCAAGCGCAAAAAAAAGAGATTCCACTGTTGTAGGCGAGCTGGGGCTGGCATCACCCAGGCTTCCCACTCAACCCTAAATCCTAGGGCTTCACGCCTGTGAACGCACAGGTAGTGGTTACTTCCTGCGGCCGAAGATGCAGTCCACTGGCTTCAGCGTCCTGAAGCAGGCTAAGCTGTGGTAGGGGTAACAAAAAAAGACAATGGAACTACTATAGTGGGGTTAGTAGGGTTTAGGGATTTGGGAGTTTCCCAAAATTGGGGGTGCCATTTCAGGGGTCTCCATGTCAACGCCTATAGCCTATAGTATTTGGGGTTCTATACTGGCATCCCCCGATTTTGGGAAACTACCGTATGGGGATTAGGGTTGAGCGGGCTAATGGGGTCTAGGGATGTAGGTTTCAGGCTTTAGGGCCTTAAAGGGTTCACAGTTGTATGTAGTCTTTTTGTCGCAGTCTGTGTGGCCGATTTTGAATTGCCTTCAGTGATGCTCCCATCAAAAAACTGTATATAAAACCCATAAGCTCTGAAGTGTCGTTGTTCTAGGGCCTCTGAGCTTGTGTAGGTTCATCGGCTTTCCCCAGCATCGCAACATCTCAACATGTTTCTACTCAATAGATGAAAGGAAAACAAAACATGTCATCATTGTTATTGGTATTGTTACTATTGGTGTTATTAGTGGTGATGATACAACTATTCAGAACTACTGTATCGGTACTAGTATTATTGTTGGTGTTATTGTTAGTGTGTGTGTGTAAGCTTTACCGTTGGAAGCCTCTAAGGCTATTGGTGCCTAGGGCTTGGCCTACATTAATTGTGATTGCCCATGTCGGGGGTACCCCTTGTTTATTATCAGCAGGCTGGTAGGAGGGCGTCAGAAGGGGTCAGATTTTTGCTCAACCAAGACGTGCCTTGCTTTGCACTTGTCCCCTTAGCGCCTGTTATTGAAACATGGTACTCCTGATCATGCAGGAAATACGCAAGCTGACCTGGTGGCGCTGGATCTTGCTGATGGCATCTCGACCTGATTTGGCCTTGCCCCATGTACTGAGGCCGAAAAAAGCCTGTGACTAAATGGAATTAGTCCCCAGAACCACAGACCATAACACTTCCTGTAGTTCAACCGCTGTGCTGGGATAGTCAAAAAAACGTATTCCCGATCAAGGGCTCTCTGACGCCCAGCGCTTGAATCCCAAGTCAGCAAGCCCATCCACCCCAACAAGTTGATGAAACCTAAACGCGGGTTTCCCGAAATTAGGGGTACCTTTTTGGGGGATCCCCATAATAAGGACTATAGTATGTTGGGGTCTATATTGGGGTCCCCCTATTCAGGGAAACTATCAAATCACAAAACCAATAGGGCCCAACCCATATGGGTGGTTGTCAAAATCATGGTCCTTTTTGGGGTACGCTAAGTATTAGGTGCCGTATTATAATAGACATCCAAAAAGGGACCATAATGTCGACAACCACCCATATTTTGGATTGGCTTTGACTCTGCCCTAAACCCTAAACTCTACACTCTAAACCCTAAACCCTACACCCCAAACCCTAAACCCCAAATCCTAAACCCCTGAGGCGTGCCTCGTTGTTTTGTACGCTGTGACGCTTTATCTCATCTCAGAGGCTGGCATGTTTCGGGTAAATGGTTATAGGATTTAAGGGGTATAGGGTTTGGGGAGTTTAGGGAGTTTTTAGTTGTTGATTTATGGCTTACAGTAATTGAGGAGTTGCGAGTTGAAAGACTTAGGATTCAGTGGCCTGGGGTTTAAGGTTCAGGGCTTTGCTGTGCTTTAGAGATTGGATGTCTGGTGCGGGAGGCAGGACAGAGGGTTACTACGGCTGCCGCCATGGTGACTATACTCTGTACGTTTACTGCTGTCTATCACCTCGTCATTGAGATTCATGCCGTATGGCTAAGGCTTGCTTCAGACTTCTCAGTTTAGCTGCCTAGCATTTTTTCGTTTTGCATGATCTCCAATAGGCGGGGCTTCAGTTTTCAGGGCAAGCTAGGCATAGTGGGCCATGCAATGGGAATAGGGCATATCGTGTAGGCCAGGTTCAGACATCGATGACCAGCCAAGCCCAGGGGCTCCAACTTGCCCTTCAACACAGAGTTGTGGGTTCAGGGTTTAGGGTTGAGGCAATAAGAGTCAGAATTCGGCAGCGAGCACAGGCGCCTGGTGACGTCCTTTCGTTGCGACTTCTAACTGTTAAGCTGTCATTTCCTTATCTCCCTTCGATAACTACAGTATGATCATGATGTTCCCTCTCATGCCATTCTAATTCTTTAGGCCCCTGAAATGAATAAGTCCATAACCCATGTCAAACGTTGCGGAGGCAGACATTGTGACTGCCTGGTTTGGTGTGCTTTGGCCGCACTACGAAATTACGTTTTCTGCTATGTCCGGTTCCTTTGTTGGTGAGAGATCTTATATGTCAAGGGTTCTATTTTATTGCGGATTGGCAAGGGGACCCTACCGTTCAGGATTTTAGCTTCAAGGGTTCGGCCCTGGTGTAGGTCCGAGCGTTCATTATACAATTAATACGATTGTTTTCTTGCTATACAGCTCGCACTATTTTTTGTTACTACTGTTATATCGTTTATCGCTATTACCATTATTGGCCACCAGGGGTGTGGGGTTTTGCAAGGCTGAGAGTCTGGAGTCTGGTATCACGCAGGGAGGGGCCAGGATTGTGAAGGGCTAGGGTTTGGGATGCAGATCGCGAGTCTAACAGTTCAAGATTCCAGAATTTTAGGCAGTTCAGTTTTTCAAGGTTTCAGAAGTACGAATGAGCTTTATTGTTCCAGTATATTTGAAAATCATCGTTTTCATGGCTTCGGAAGAATGAACTTTCTTGTATTTCTGTTTCTCTGTATACCTTAGTGACTATAAGGGATGTCAGGGATTATGTTAGTGTCCTCTCATGTTCCGATTTTACCACTATAACACGGTGGGGGGGTCCTCCTAATGTATATGGGAAACATTGCGACCTCGCGTCTCAGGGGGTTGGGAGAGACATTGCAAGCCCAGCCGCATCTTGATGAGCGCGGGGGCCTGTAAAGGGACATTCTGTAAAGTAAGTAATAGTAAGCAATGGTAATACCTAAAATAATTGTAAGAATTGCACGAATCCTAATGATAATAATAAAGATAATGGTAGTAATGGTAATGGCAAGAATGCTTCTAATACCGGTAAATAATAATTCCTCACCCGGCTTCAGCCGTTCTCCTCAGGTTTCCACCAGTTCTTGCTTCAAGCAACAGCCTTTGGGCTTGCATTTTCCAGCCAAAAAACCAATTGTTGCGAGCAAAGCTTTTTGGCTAGAAGCTGATTCCGCGGACTGTACCTTTACAGACTTTACGGTAGCTTCACGCTTGCCAGGCGCTCTTTCACTCCCACATGCGTTAGCGTTGTACACATCAAGCGGCTACACTGGGTGAAGGGGCTTACAGAGGCACAGGGCCACATTTTCGAATCAAGCTGCGCCTGCCTCAGCTACGGGATATGCCATCGAGACATACAGTGTCATATGTGCCGTGGTGTAGCTAAGCCCTGGCTTTTGGTATACGCGGGGACAATCATTCAGTGTAAGATGGCCCTCAACGAAGCAAGTCTGAGGTAGCCTATGACAGACATTCATGGCCCATGCATTCCTTCCAACTACTTGCAGAGTCTCTCTTAACTAGCAAAAATGAACTTACAGCGCTTGTTGCCAAATCTGGGGACTTAGAACCCCCTGGAACCCAGGTAATGGCGGAGTTATAGGCCCCAAATTTGTCATTTAATATGAGCGGGGTTCAAATACTGTTAATGGAGGAAATCTTGCACCACCTTAAGCCCGTAGAGTCCTAGGAATTACCGTAGTTTAAGGCCCCTCGGTGGTGCCAGATTTCATCCTTCAACAGTATTAGGGGGGAAGAGATGATGGCTGATGTCCAGGCGATTTATCCTTCGCTTTCCGTGGGAGCCTGAGCTGGGAGTCGGGCAATGGAACCTGGGGATGACTTAGGGACTTAGGGTTTAGGGTTTAGGATATAGGGTTTAGGGTTCCTGAACCCCAAACGTATGTAGAATAATGGCCTTTTGGGCTTCATTTAGGTGTTTTGGGCTATCATGTTACCTAGTTTTGGGATTCAGGTACAGATCCACAAAGCCTCAAGTAGGCACTTGTTACAGGGTGTCGGGGCCCAATGTGGTAATTTCCGAAAATAAGGGGATCCCCAATCTAGACCCCGAAATACCATAGTACTACCCCCCAAAAAATGTTACCCATAGTTTCGGGAAACCCGCATGTAGGTATTATCTACAGACTTGGATCCCTAGGGGAAGGTCTGAGGAGCGAGCTTGTAGGCATTGAGGGGTAAGTGATGAGGACAACACGCCTGGGGCATGAGGGCTTCAGTCTTCCGAACTTGCGTTATGCCCGCCTGTCGCTTGTATGGTTGCTAGGGTTCGGGATGTTCATGGCCTGACTGTGAAAGGTGCATTTTGGGTGAACATTGCAACAAAGAATGGGTTCCTGCCAACCTCCACGCAGACATGGAACCCCAGATACATTGCTTTCAAACGGATAGTACCTGGAGGGTCAGGGGGACTTAGTAAGTAGGTGAATAATGGGGATAATCAGGGTTACTATATGTTTCAAGTAGTGTTTGTGTGCGGGTTGGCCTGGGAAAGTCTGACCTTTCAATCGCCAGACTTGCGATTTGGTGGGTCACCAGGGAGGGAGGGTTGAAAACTTTCAAGCAACGGGTCAACTACCGAAGCGCTAAGAAGCAAACACAAACAACAGTTCTAGAACGATTGAGCCTCCAACCTTTGACCCTGAAATCCTACAGCCTGAGCCTTTAGACCCTGATGAGCTCATGCGGTAATTTCCATGAATAGGAGTTCGCCAAAATAGACCCCCAAAATGCTTCATGCAAACCCCAAAAGGAAGCCCTATTTTTGGAATCCCTGAAACCTATATAACTACCCCCTAATTGTTGGAAACCCTTGGAAGTATCCCCAGGTGCTTTGCTTTCAGAGCATTTTCCGGGACTGTGCCACCACAAACTGGAAGAAGAGTTATCTCTGGCTCTGCCGTTAGCTCAGACAGACCTCGGTTCGGAAAAGGAATAGTAGAAGCCTGCATGTGGGGTGTTCCCAAAGTCACAGATATGTTTACATATATGCAGATTGCTATAGATCGTTCCTTTATCATATTATTGAATGCTTGGGTGTTGAATTTATTGAGTTATTCCTCTTATATTGGTGGAAGATCCTTTCGACTAAACATATAACTAGATTTGTGTATATGAGTGTATATATATACACACATACACACACAGACTTTGAAACAGTGTTCTGGTGTTCTGGCTATTCAAATATTTTCTGCCTGAGGGCTCTGGATTTGATTGGGCTCACTAGAAGCCAAGGACCGCAAGCAAAAGACAATTAAGTTCCAAATCTAAAGCCAAAAATGTTGTTACTTGTTGCGCTCTAGCTGATGCAAAAACGTGGTGTACGCCACAAGCATTGCATAACATTAAAATCCCAAAGTCCCTTGTTTTGCGATGCCTTTGGAGCAGCCCTGTTTTGGAGCAGTGCTTCGGGGCTTCAGGGAATACCGGGCAGACAAAAACGGCACGCGTTTCTGAGGTCACGAAAAGTCGATCGATGAGGCCTAGCTGAGTGATTGCGGATTCTTTGTGCCAGTCCAGGCAAAAAGCCCAATCTCAGGATTTGGGAGATCCAGGCTAAACATATTCACTGGGGATGTCTCCAAATTAGGCGGGGTTATACGGCTGTATATGGGGAATAATGTCAAATCAAATTGACAAGAAATCCTCATTTTGTATCCGCCAACCGGCTTTGGGGGGATTCCAGGGGCTCTTCGTGGGTAATCTTAAGCCCTAGACCCTAAACCTCCTTGTAGGGTCCCCTACACCCTAAGTCTTAGTAGGTTCAGAACCCCTATCACCCAAAATCCCCATTCCCCAAAGGGTCCATGTACCACACTGGTTCCTATACAGATACTTTGGGGCCTGAGTATATATTCTGTAGGACCTGGACCCTTTGGGTTATTACCCTACTTACTAAGTCCCCTGACCCTCCCACTAGGTTTCAGGGTTTAGCGTGCCTAGTATTGATTCTGGAGGTTTCTCAACATGTTGGCTTTGGAGGTACGGGGTTTGGGTCTAGGGGGCTTAGGGTAGCTGGCAAGCCTTTGGTAATGAAGCAACAAGTGGCACCAGCATCACTAAACAGGCACAAGTGTTCAATCTACCGTTGACATTTTTTGTAGTCGTAGTTGCTATCATAACGATCATTACTAGACTAATACTACTATACGCACTGTTGCTGTTCCCTAGGGGTCTAAGGATCCATTAATCATACGCTGACACCAAGCCTGTCCTACAACTACTAGTACCAAAATCCCAAGTACCTCATTGTTGAGTGCTTGAACCCTAAGGGGTTCCTACAAGTAAGTATTAATCACCAATCTGACAGGAAACCTTTCTGGCTCCGGAGCAGCGTGACGACGAGGCGCTAGAGTCTGCAGGGTGCGCGAAGCTTCGAGGTTCTTACTTGAGGCTCCCCAAACGCGCATGAACTTTAGGATCCTCAGCTCCACAGGATTGCGGTTACGGGCTTAGGGTTCAGGGCTGGGTTGCTTTCACGGTCTGCCTTCTGCTCGGCACCAGGAATACACTTTGATCACAAATCATCAGTATTTGCTGTTAGACTTTAACTCTCCATCAGGACCCTCACAAGGGTAGTTGAGGGTTATGATCTAATAGTCCATCCTGGCAGCTCCTAAACCCTAAACCCTAAACTGTAAGCCAAACAATAGCATCTTCAGGACCACTCGGGCCGCCTGACGCAGGTAAAGAAGTGTCCTGGCAGCAGCAGCTTTTACTGTTGTCCATTTTCAGGGACGTTATATGGTACTTAACTCAAAAGCGGGGGAACCTAGTATACAATAAAAAAACACAGTATTTGACCCTCTCAAAAAGAAGTAAACCTAATTTTGAAAACCCCCCATATCTAGTGTGTGTGTGTACATATAGTGTCTGTACATAATAGCAGAAAATTTAGTGTATATACAGTACATATATGTGTGCGCTATGCATGTGCATTCTATATACTGTATAGGTATAATGAAAACAGAGCCACAGCCCCCTCCCCTCGCACTTCCCCCTCGCCCCGCTGGGACCTTGGGCAAAAAAGCCTTGACCAGACTAATGGGTAGTTGTCAAAATGATGGTCCCTTTTGGGGTCCCCATTATACTACGGCACCTAATATTTAGGGTACCCAAAAAGGGACCATAATTTTGACAACCACCCTAATGTACAGAGCTTGTCGTCTCTAGCAGCGTGCCTGGTCGAAAGTTCAAGTTCGCGCAGACGCACATTGGCAGCCAACACACAGACAATTCGATGCCCGTGCATCTTGACCTCTTCAGAACGGTTTACATTCTAGACCCCTGAGCTCTTCGGCACAGAGCTGCTGACAAATTCCGCTTGCCCAGCCAGGATGCAGACAGTAAGTACGTGCGAAGCATGCACGCGTGTCTAGTATGTATATATATATATATGTATATATATATATACACATCTCTCTCTCTCTCTCTATCTC
The DNA here is from genome assembly GCA_905231905.1 of Symbiodinium pilosum. Taxonomy (NCBI): domain Eukaryota; class Dinophyceae; order Suessiales; family Symbiodiniaceae; genus Symbiodinium; species Symbiodinium pilosum. The sequence goes on from CAJNIZ010008890.1 coordinate 43,295, forward strand.
TATGCATGTGTGTATATGTATATAAAATATATTACGTATATGCTTACGTGCGTATGTATGTATAGATATACATGATAGCTTGTTTGGCCTTGTTCATCTTTTTCAGGAAGCCATGTCTCTTAGAGAGAGACAGAGAGAGAGAGAGAGACAAAGAGAGAGAGAGAGAGAGAGAGAAGGGAAGAGGCTCATTGCCATGATCGACATCCAACACATCCTAGGGGAGGCATTCAATGTAGTGGGTACGGATGGAGTCGAACACGAATGGGCGGCAATCCGGCCCTCCTGAGAACTGACTCAGGACAGCGGACTTGCACAGGGCTTGGGGGTTCGCCCCAGTAGGGCCTTCGGGCGCTATATGGCCCAGAGAAGAAGAAGCAGCACAGAGAGAGAGAGAGAGAGAGAGAGAGAGAGGATGCGCGGCCCTTTTGAGTTGCTGTGCGGGGGTATTGTTAGAGCCTAGGCGTTCAGGCAGAATTTTGCGAACGAAGCTTTTAAATCGCAGCTGACTGTTTTGGTGTGAACCTTAGCATGTACGTACATCATCTCTCAGCCGCAAGGCGAGCATAGGCGACCTTGACATCTACTGCAGAGTTGAAAAATTTATAGAATTTTATAGGGTGAAGGCAGAAAAGGAGTCAGGTCGTCAAGGTGAAGCAAGTCAGTGTTGTCCTTACTTACTGGGAACATGTAAGGCAAGTGCGTTTACGATAAGCTGGCAACGCTAGCATCCAAATCGTTTTGCATGTCTTTGAAACTGCTGTCCCCACGTCAAATTGTTAGCCGCTGAGATGTCGCAGGCTTGGGGCAAGAACTGGGTCTCAGGGCATAGCTAGCTGTAGCTATGAAGGAATTCTCAGAACAACTATTTGGTAACTATTCAAGCTTCTACAGTCTCCAATTCTCAAGAACGAGTCTTCACTGCTGGCGCTTCACAAGATGGCTTTGGTGCTGACTTTAGTCGGATGTATTACCGCTATACCTAACATGCAGCTTCATCTGGACCAGCATGGAAAGTACCCTTCTGAAGCCTAAACCCTAAACCCTGATGGTCAAGAAGGCGCACCTTCTTCATGTTTGTTTGGAGGAGTGAGGCCTGAACTTGCTTCCGGTCCCCAAGTTCTCCCATGTTCTACATTTTGAGTGATCCGTAGCCTCTTGCATGCCTCCTCATGGGGCTTCTGGACACATACATACACATATTAGAGATATATATATATATGTATACATGTCATCTAGGGGTTCTCCAGGTTTCAACGGGATGGCAATGGCAATATGTCAAGAGAGCGCTTGCCCCCCCCCCTCCCCACCCCCGGCAACAGCTTTGCCTTTGAGTGCTGGCAAGGTTCATCCGAGAACGGCTGGGCTCCCAGTGGGATCTTAGAACAATATCTTGGTTTTGACATTGGGAAATTTATATACGTGTGGGGGACCCATGTCCGGACAATATATCGGTGGCCGTAAGAAGCCTTGAGGAGGCCTGAAGAGGTTTTAGGGAGGCTTTCTCTTTCAATACTGCTTCTCCAAGAATTGTATGAGAGAATAATCAGGGTTGCATAAAGTTTCCGAGGGCTCTACGGCATTTCCACGCCAGTGGGTTTGCGAAACTCTCGACAGTGAGATGAGGTACCCAGGCTGTGAGGTTACACGCCCTTACTGAGATACGGATATCAAGACTCACATGTAGCTTTCCTGCATTCTGCCATGTCCTCTTGCTGTAGAGTCCTCTAAGTTTTGGTCTGCAGCCTACGACCTGGAGCAGAGCATGCAATCATACCATAAGGGTCCAAGTACCCAATAATCACATACTTACCCAAAACCCGTATTACAATTACCACTGGCCAAAACCCAAGTATGTACCTAATTCTTGGACCATCTGGGGAGAAGTCTCTGGGATAAGTCTGACAAGTTTTCATTCCTTACGAAAGTGCGCTTGTGCAAGTGAAGCGATGAAGCCTTTCCAGTGGGCCAACTGTCATTCCCTAGGGCTCCCTGTTCCCTAAATCGTAGGCTACTGAGTATATAGGCTATATATAGGGCCAAGAACCCATTATTTCGGTAACCTGGGGATTATCAGCGTTGCGACATTCATTTACATTGATAGCCGGCAGGCCGTCAATCGTAGCTCTCAGGCCCTCACCAGAGGCATTCATCACTGGTTAGCCCGGTGATTTTGGAAAAGTCTCAACTCAATCCTCCGACACAACCTCGAGTACATTACGGTCCTTTGTGTCCTCAATCCTAAACTGCAAACTACACAAAGCTCAGCATCATTTTAGCCTTTGCCTACTGGAGAAAAAGAACTTCCATGATGCGAGGATGAAGTCCTGCATGCAGAAGGTGCAGGCTCCTGACCAGTGGACCACTGTCGGGTTTAGTGGGTTAAGGGTTCATAGGGTCTAGGAGGATTGATAGGGTGTAGGGTTTACGGGGGTTAGGGGCTTTCAGTGATGTTCGCTACTTTCGGCCTCTAAACCCTGCCCCTTTTTAGGGTACCCAATTCTGTATAGAGAAGATATTAGATATAAAGTTAGGTATCCCAAAACAGGGGTAGACTGTGGGGATCTAGGTAGAGTGGCGATGCAAGATGGGTATATTGGTTGAGATGTCCCTTGACTCCGGATTGCCAATCTGGAGCAGGGCCAAGTGACTTGGTCGTGATCCAAACACAATCAGAAAAGGTAGGATGATAAGGCATGGATGCTATGCAGTAGGTTCACAGTCACTTAAAGAAATTCATGACGGTTTCCATGAAGAGTTGTCCTTTTTTTTCGGCACTGGCCATATGCACTCTTTCCCCGCACTTTCTCAACCTGGCATTCGCACATGGATGGACTTGAAGTCCGCTGCAGATTGGCACAGGGCACGGCGGAAATCTTTGTAGAACCAGCGCCTGTCTGGCCCCTTCACCGAACTCTTGATCTCTTTGCCCCCAACCGGAGGGTCCAAGTGCTCAAATGTCAGGGCTTCTTAGGTACTTGGACACTCTGGGTACTTTGATGGTTCTCAGCCTTGTTTCATTCAGTTCCCTTGATAGATTCACACCATTTTGGCCCCCACAGGTGACCCAATGAATCCCCAATCCCAGGATCTACTTGCTGTAAAGCCTGAATATTTCATGAAGCTGTCAACCATCATATTGGCAATTACTCATGCGCATGCCCCACTCCCACGTCCTGCATTAGCGGCCCAAACTTGACTCCTCCAAACCAGTAGAGTCATCAGCCATACTCTGTCGGCCAGTACCTCCAAATCTCCGTCAACGGGGTGAAGAAAGAGATGGCGACTCTGCAGCAGTGGGCCAGAAAGCTGGGGAGGGGTTGCCTTTAGGCTGATTCCCAGCGCTTCGTGTGGATAGTTGAAGATCCAGATGTCTACTCTTCTGCATGACTGGTAACAGACCGCACACCAAAAAGAGAGTGCATGACAGGCCTGACGGCATAGCAGGACAGGTTTTGCCATGTGAACTGTAATCTCATCCCATTTCTGAGACACCTCACAGGGAATCGTGTGCACGCCCAGGATTGTCAGAAAGATCTGCTGCAGCGGATCAGCATGCAGGTCTCCTGTGCGGTGCTAGGGTGTAGAGTTTAGGATTATATGGGTATATGCATATATATACACACATATATCTTATCTATCTACCTCAAAAAGTCCGTATTAGCCTCAAATGCGGACCCAAAGTACTTAAAGATGACTCATGCTACGGGGCCGCGTGCTTCATTTTGTAAAGTTGAGATTTTTTTGTGGGCTTGGCTCGATATTTCCTGCAAGCCTTAGGCACTTTGTCTTGTTTTAGCTCCATGGTCCATTCTTGCAGAACCCCAAAGTCCTACTTGTTAGGGTTAAGGGTTAAGGGTTTAGGGTCGGGGGCACTTAGTAAGTAGGTTAAAAACCGTATAACCCATATAGCAACCCTACTTATCCCCATTAATAACCTACTTACCAAGTCCCCTTGACACTCCAAGTACAGGAGGCTTTAGCTGGTGGTTTCGTGTTTTGGGTCAGACTACGGTGCTGAGGAATGATGTTAGGTTTGGAGTGCTCTTCAGCTTACGTTTTATGAGTTCTCGCGGGGTGGGGGAGAGGGGGGGTGTTGTAGAAGTGGCTCAGTCCATGTGAGCTATAGTATAAGCTCCTTCAAAAGACTTATCTGGGGGCCTATATAGGGTTCCTATTACAGGATTTGTTAATAGGGGATACTAGGAGTTTAGACCACAGCTCATGTGAAGGTAACAGTGGGGACACGAAAGCTGCGGATTTACTTACGAATCCCAGATAAGCCACTTTCAAAAGAACAGTGTAGTTTAGGGAATGTAGCCTCACTCAAGAACATCTCGCAAATTACCCTAAACCGTCAACCTTGAAGGACTATAGAGCGGAACCCTAAACCCTGAATCCTAAACCTTACATTAGTAAGAAACATCCTAAATTATAGAATCCCCAAACCCCAAGCATCCCCAACGTCCCGAGTTCAAGGAAGCTTCAAAGCACTGTCTGCTGCCAGGTGGGCTTGCCGCCCTCTGCCGAAGACATACCCATCCCTAGCTTCCCGAAGGCGCGGTCCTGGAGCGTGGTTTGTGGGGTGTAGGGTTTAGGAGGTGTTAGGGGTTTAGGGGTGGGTGGCTTTAGGGGTCAGGGTTTTAAGGGGTTTGGGGCTTCAGGGCTTTTAGGGTTTTTGTGGGTGTTAGGGGTTTAGGGTTTGTGGGTGTTGGGGTTTAGGATTGCACTTCAAGGAGGAAAGAGCGTGTTTCAGGATGTTGGCCTAGGGCTTAGGGAGTTTAGGTCGACTACGGTGCTTGGGAAGTGAGATGCTGGAGGAGATGAGTGGCAAAGGCAAGTTTTGTAAAAATGCATCTTTAGGCTGGCCTTTACTCAGCGCATGACCCTAAGGGTCCAAGTACCCAATAGAAGGGCACTTGGGATTTGAGTAATAATAGCTATAGTACAGGTTTTGGGCAAGTATATGATTATTGAGTACTTGGATCCCTAGGATAATGTAGACCTATGAAAAATTGAACCCCTTTCTTTTCAAGGCGATCCCTATTCTAATCTACATTAAGGGGAGGGGGGATATTAATAAGTGTTCTACATTAGCCGTGATGTCGGGCGGTGCTCCAATTCTGAGACCAGATGCCGTAGAAGTAGAAACCTGCAGCCAAAAGACTTGAACCAGAAACCTTTTCACAATGCAGCTGGCCAGGAGCACTTGACTTTTTGTATGTATATATGCATATATAATCTACTTTCGTAATATTGTACGTGCTTGAGGCCACTGTGGGGTCATTGGTCTCGTGAGGTAGTAACCCAATTTCATGGAAAGTGCAAAATTCGATATTCATATTGGCAAACCTCAACCTCAAGACACCTACAAATCTAACAGGCCTGCAGGCCTGAAAAGCCCGAAACTCCGACCCTCCACCTTTCGACGCGTCCCGAAACCCTAAACCGCACAGCCACCACATGCTCTATAGAGCCCAAACTGCGTGTAGCTCGCAGAAGGAGAAGCCCTGCAAGCCCTGCCGAAAGCAGGGTCCGGGAGCCTGGACGAGATGGTTTATAAGGGATGCTGTAGACGATGCGGTTCAGGGTTTAGGGTTTGGGGTTCAGGCTTTTGCTTTTGGGGATTAGGGTTTTGGGCCTAGGGTTTAGGGTTTCGGGGTCTAGAGTTTAGGGTTTGTAAGGGGCATGAAGACCGGACTCCAGTTTAATTAGGGTTTGTAGTTTATGGAGTTTATGGGCCCAAACTTGAAATTTGGATTCAGATAGACTATCGAGCAGAAAAATGATGAAACATGGATATGCCATGGAGCTGGAATGGCATAGACATTTCTTGAGGCTACATCTTTTAGGGACAGGATTTAGCGTACACATTGTTTAGGGACCTAAGTCAGTAGAACTGGGCGTATTCAGGGAGCATATTCCGGGGAATTTCGGGCCAAGTCTTGGACTCATAAATCAGTAACAATACCAAAATGTCAGGTGCAACATCTTTCTTAGCAGGGTTACATCGGGTTTAGGGTTGTTTTTTTTTGGTTTAGGGGTTAGGGCTACTGTTGGTACATCGGGCTTAAAACCATCCTAAACCCGGGCTAAAGTTCAAGCCCACCAGCTGGAGCCCTAAACTGCAACTACTCAGGTTGCCCGCGCTGTAGCAACACAGGCGCGGCTTGCTTCAGGAGATGCCCTTGAACAATTTAGGTTGTAGGATTTTTGGGTGTAGGGTTTTTGGGTTTAGGGTTTTGCGTTTAAGGCATTTAGGATCTAGCGTTCAGAGCGTAGGGCAAGGAAGTTCCCTCACAAAGTTAAGAGCGCATTTCCCCAGGATCCCCATTTTTTGAAGCTCAGGCTTAGCCTCTTAGGCGGGGCGTGTTGCGAAGTTGATGTTGAGCTACTGTCCGTATAAACCATATTAGGGTTACCAAGGGACCATGGAGGGTGGACATGGGGTGCCTTTGTTAGTTCAGCATAGTCAGTACAGTCCTTCGTGTATTCCCTTGTGGCCCAACCATATCCACAGATTACATTGGATTGTTTGGTTGTGACTTAGCTGTTTGTGTTAGAATTCAAGCATGAATCATCGCGTGCGCTTGTGGTATTTACATGGTTCTTACTCACAGTGTGAGGATCCCAAAAACCAAAGAAGAGCAACCTTGTTTTATAAGCCCCTTTGTAGCTTCAGATTGTGGAGGGCGGGATGTCAGAGGTTCAGCTCCACGGAATGGAGGGGAAGTTGATTTTTGGTGTAACTGCATAGGAAGGGAATCCCTATGCCAAATCCGAGTTCAATGGCTACATCATTCTTGACCTATCATGCTGGCGTTAAAGCGCACTTCCGNNCCCCCCCCCCCCCCCCCCCTAAAACACCAGGAAGGTGGGATTGTTTGTAGTCGAACTTCAACGACAGGCCTTGTCGGTCTGTGGGGTATTTGAACATTCAGGTCATTGAACTCCCCATGCTTGGATGGCTGCTTCTGCTGCAGGGTTCTTGTGCATCATACAGACACATGCAACGACGGAAGCCTGTGCTTCTGGTGTGGTATATGGCTTTCTCTGCATCTTTCCTTGTCATAGTCTACTGTGGGCCAGTCCTCTTGTGGCTTCCAAACAGCCCAAAGTCGGTATTGCCTAACAACTTTTTATTCCAGGGAACTGGTTTGCTTCGCTTTACAATTTTAATCCTCTCCGATCCTGCAATGGCATGCAGATGCTGTGCTGGAAGCTCAGGAAGTCTGTAATGTAGTGCTTTGAAATATGTTGACCAAGGAGTTGGCAGTATTTGCATCTGGTCTGCCATAATTCAGTGCAGCTTTCCAGGCATAAGTGGCCAACGTTTATCTTAAGTTTGGCTTCACCTTGTAGCTAGCCCTGAGAGAAGCCCATTAACTTGCATGTTCTTAAGACAGCCACTATGCAAGTTTTTGGGGTCTCGGGAATTTAGGTTTGCGCTTGACGAAGTTGAACTTGATGGATGCGTAGCAAAAGGCAACCTATCTCCATGCCAAAAGGGCTTGGGGAAAGTCTTCGTTTCTCAGGAAGCAGTTCAGGAGGTGGGGACCTTGGTCGGACCTTTCGTGCGATGTTGATGAGGACCACACCTGCCCAAAAACTGGAATGGAGACATATAGATGAGCTATAGTCTGAACTCCTTAAAGGGGGTAATATTGGGGCAAAAAACTATTAAAGGGGTTACTAAGGGGTTATGAAGGGGGATATCACGAGTTTAGGCTATAGCTCATATGCCCCTTTAAATGGACGGTAGTCTTAGAAAGGCTCTGTTGGAACTCCATGTTAGCTGGGGGCTTGGTAGCTTTTGCGTGTTGCTTCGTATGCTAAAAAGGCCTACCTTACCCAGGATTTAGGGTTTAGGGATTAGGGTTCTTTAGAGATCGGGGTTTAGGGTGCAGGGTTGACGGATTTTGGGATTTTGGGTTCAGGGTTTAGGGATTTTGGGAGTCAGGGTCTAGGGTTCAGGGCCCTGTTACCCCCTCGCGCTGCTAACTCATCCTCACGCAACGGATGCAAGCAATTCTACCGCAGACCTTTCTCGAAGCTAGCCCCTTTGAAATTCAGCTTCAGCTAGAAACATCATCATGAGTTTTTGTCTCTCTTCAAAGCAAAGCCAGAGGGTCTAAATGTAAACCTCTTAAGACGAAATTCGTGGTATCAGCTATAGCTTGAACTTTGAGATGAATTTTGAGGAAGTGCTGGTCAAGGCTTTCCTTTATGGCTTTGATTATTTTTAGCAGGGGCTCCTTGGCATAGTCATGTGCTTTGCTTGTATCATGAAATACATGCACACTTCAAGACTCCAAGGTCTATACTTCAAGCCTGTGTGCACCCCGCGCCCAAAAAGCATTCACCACCCAACCCCCCCCCCCCTACCCAAGGGTGTCAGCAAAACCAGCTAAGACATACATATCCCAAACCTGAGCTATCCCAGCTACTCAACTATTTGGTATTTGGGTGGCACTCTCACTTGACCAAGAATCCGATAATGCAGCCCCTACACTTTTCATGCTCCGCTTACCCCCAGACCCTGAACCTAAGCCCAGTCATCTTCCAGCGCATGACAGCAAGATTCCCTAGGGCTTCCTTTGAGTCTATACCTTGAACCCTCAGCCCTGTAATCTTCCTTCTGCAAGAGAGGGAAAGGATGCCATGCGCAGCATGATGGTCGCCGAGTCTGCCCGCGACGTGCGGCCGCTCCGCGATGGAGCACCGCAGGCGTGGAAGGGGCTGCAACAGGCTGTGTTTGTAGGGTTTCTACGGCTTGTGGGGTTCATGGTTCATGACGCTAGATACAATTTCAAAGTATCGACCCCTTCTGTTGAGGAAGTATCTGGAATATGAGCTTTTTCTCAACTCCTGAGAAGTCGCATCTCTCGTATTTTGAAACGACTTAATAAGCAACATGTTTTGTTTGTTCTGGTAGTTAGCCCATTCCTGGATCTGAAGCTCCATGCTAGACGCGGGAGTATTACAATAAGGGGTTGCCCAGGCAACGGGAATACACAAAGGTCACCGCACAGCAGCTCCTGACGTTGGGCGTGGAGAAGTCCAGCACAGTATGAACCCTGCCGTTTTCATCCGAAAATTCCTAAACCCCTGGCGGTGCAGGAGAACGAGCCACAAAGTCTTGTTCAGCATACACACATGCGAATGCACCTGTGCGGATGATAACCCATACATAAAATGGTGGTTTCCCTAAATAGGGGTACCCCGATATAGACCCCAAAATACTATAATCCTTATTATAAGGACCCCCAGAAAGGTACCCCTAATTTTGGGAAACTACCAAATCAAGAACTAAATCCATTATCATCCAGCCTTATCATGTGGCATCCTTCAGCCTGGCTACCAGCAAGGTGCGCCCGCTGCCGCGCTCGCTGAACTGCATCCAGCAGAGACTGCGCTGCAATTTCCACAGGGCTTGGGCTGGTGTTTCCGGGTTAAAGTTTTAGGCTTAGAGGTTTTGAGTTAAAGATCCAGCGATTGGGAGTTGGATGTATAGAATTCGGAGTGTATGGAGCTATGTTCAGGATTGAGGCCTAGGCTTTGGGGTTCAGGGCGTGCGTTCGTTCATGGTTCTTTCTGAGTTTGGGGCGCCAAGACGTTTTAAAGCCGGTTGTGCATAATTAGGACGAGAGCCTTGCTTCGGTTATTGCCGTCCGGCGCAAGTATGGTTCAGGGCTCAAAATATAGAGGTTAGGGGTCTAGGGCTTAGGGTGTAGGGGTTAGGAGTCTAGGGCTGAGGGTGTAGGGTTTAGGGGTCTAGCGGTCTAGGGGTTAGGGTTCAGGGGTTTGGGGTTAGGGGTAGGCAGAGGTGCTTGGAGATCACAGATGTGCCGATGCTGAGTTGGGCATGGGGGCTGGGTCTCTATTACAGCACAGTTTGGGTGAATCCTCCACCCACCACAAGGGACTATTGTAGATATATTAAGGCCTTACTAACTCCATATTTAAGGGCTATAGCTGTCGGAGGAATTGACCGAAGCCTACAGTAATTAATCATCCCTTTAATGTTCCCTGCAACCCCCCTTGTCATTTCCAGCTAGGCATGCAGCTCGATGGTCAACCTTCATCCCTAACATTATCTTGGTTGCAGGGTTTAAGATTTAGTGGTTTTATGGGGTTCAGGGTCTTGGGGTTCAGTGTTTAGGGCAGAAGTAGTCTGAATGCTGAGATGCTGACTTGGCCGACTGGCTCAGGCACCTCTTTCGAATCTTCATCGTCTGCGTGCTGCTAGGCGTCAGTGTGTTGGGATGCCAGGTAATCCCCCCTAATCTTAAATCCCCCCACCCTCCCTTTACATTAAATACTGCCAAATATAATGTAATATACTAGAATGTGGAGAATGTAAGGTTAGGGGGTGGGGGGGGTTTAATATTACGGGAGGGAGGATTCGAGATGCTGGGGATACTAGAAGCCAGGGCCTACCTACCAGGACCTTCCTTGTACCCTTAGATAGGGGTCTATGGTCCCTCATAGTGGTGATTTATAGGTTATATTTTTCGTAGGTGGAGGGTCTAGGTATACGCTCCCAAGCCTTCCTAGGCTTAGAATCCTTGTCTTTGAAGCCTGTATTTGCAGCCTATCTTCTTGGGTTTACAGATTTGGGGGCAGAGGTGGCTGACTTGCGGGGTGGGCGGGCCTTACAGAAGCCTGTGTAGTTGGGCGTTTAGGGAGTACGGTGTCGGGATTCGTAGCATTGTGGGTCCCTGTTTCACCTTCCTCCGGTGAAGAATATGCAAAGCAAAGTCATTTCTGGGAAATGCGCACTAAAGTTCTGTTTTTCCAGGCGCCTAGACCCTAAAATCTGCAACAGCAGATCCCCAACCCAAGTAGCACCTGGGTCCAAACTGCCATTATGCAGAAATCACTGCAACCTCCTGAGAGCCTGTAGCTGCAAATTGCAAGATGCTGAACTTTAAGGGCCTAACTATCTGATAATCGCATGGGTAGTTCCCAAAATTAGGTTTTCATATTGGTACCCCTAAATAATGGGCGCCATACCATAAACCATAACCGAAAGGGCAATTTGAAGAACAACTCACATACCCGCCTGAGCCTCTAGTACGAAATCTGCAAGCACCTCTTCAACTTCTACTACTCAGCTGTTGTTGGTAGGTACTTGGACTTCCTTGGAACCCAGAAACCTTGTCAGGCCCTGTGATCTTTCTGGCGCTTGACCTGGCTATTGCGCCGCCGAAGAGCCTTTGCTGCTTTCTATTCGTTTGGGCACTCCCATATGAGAATTACAGCGCTTTGCAGAAAGTTTGACAGTTTCTTGCCAACGTACAGCCAGATGTAAGCTTGCTTGGTCTTTCCAAAAATGCAAAAGCTCTTTCTGGCAATAACGTCCCATGCAGAGAGTTCCTCTCACTTACTCCAGCCCAACGCAGGAATCATGAAGACTGGCATCAGTGGCTGGAAATGCTGAAGTGGCCAGGCTGTATGCAGTGTCAATGTGATTGTGCCTCTTTAGGTACCCTAAAAATTAGTGGCCGTATTATGATCGAGACCCCAAAAAAGGCCAAGATATTGACAACCTACATTACTCAGTTCGGTGTATTACCAACCAATGAACCTAAATCCTTTCCCCCACAACTCCGCCATCTCTGTTTCCGACATTTCCTGCCAATTCCCAGTGTGCGTTTCACCAAATCCTATTGGTTCAGTGTAGCCCAGTAAGGCTCCAGGAGCCGCAAACTGAAATCTCAACCCTTACTGTAGCCAACAAACCCAGACCCTGCCCACAAAGTCCTGGACAGTCCGTCCAGGTCGCCCCCCGGGATATTAAAAAAAATCCCTAATGGCTCTAAGAGGGGGCCCCAAATACGAACATTTTTCAAAGGGTTTTAGGCCCGATCCAGGTATGCTTCTATTCCGGTGGTGTCAGTCTGCTTCACCTGGTGGCATGTCTGGCTCGGCATTCAGATGTGCTACTCAGCTGGTGGGGAGAGGTGGAAACTAAGAGGGGGGTTAGGGGTTTGGGGTTGAGGATTGTTGGTTGTTTCTTTGGTTTGGATGGTGGTCTTAAGAGAATCCTTCATGAGGGAAGCAGGTTCATGCAACTGACCCTCATATTCTCCACGTCCCCGCAAGCTACAATTAAAATTGTTCTGAAATGCCTTGCTGAAACCCAAGAGATCAATCTTGAAAGGGGCTGCGAACGACTATCAGTAGGGGCTTAAACCCCTCAACCTTAAAACCCTAAAGCCCCTGAAAATCCTACACCCTTAAAACCCCTAAACCTGAACCCTAAACCCCTAAAACCCTAAAAGCTAAGGGCCCTGAACCCTTGACTCTAAAAACCCTAAGGCTGGTATCCAATCGAGTTCTGGGGACGGCCGCCGTGCTTGGGCTGGCAGGGCATCGTGCCCAGACGTGCGCGGATTATGGCGGAGAGGCGGGGCAGTGGACTGCAGACCTTGCCAAAGTTTAGGGTTGAGGGTTTCAGGGTTTAGGGGTTAGCTTTCAGGGTTTAGGGTTTAGGGGGTTAGGGCTGATAGGTTTAGGGTCTAGGGCTTAGGGTTTAGGAAATTGATGGAGTGGCACTTAACTGAAGATGAGTCTGGGGCATGTGCGGGATAAGAGCTTCTTTAAGCTCTGCATCCATACTCGTACGTTGCGTTTCAGTGTTCAGCCGTGTGGATGCCTTTTACACTAACCTTTGCCGGCCATATCGATAGGGATGCTTGCTGGCGATCGCGATGGAGGACAGCATGAAATCTTTGAGAATCAAGCGAATCAAGCGCACATCTGAATGAAAAGCTGTGTCTGACTTGGCTTGCTTACCACAATCCGACTGCTGATCCATAGGTCCTGCGACCTGATGATCGGAAACCTGGTGACCATCGAGGAGCTGGTGGACCGACTCTCGCAAGCAGCGCAACCCTAGGCCATAAACCTTGCTCGTTACCCACTCGTAGCAATTATGAAAAAGTTGCACCTTGCCTGTGATTCCGGGTCCATAGGTTATCCAGTTGTTTTGCAGCATTGGTTGGTCCGGTTCTGCCTTCAGGCTTGAGAACACTGGAGTTGAAGGAGCCAGAGGCAAGAGAAGGTTCGAAAGTTCAAATTTCAGAGGAAATTTCGATAAAACGGAAAGTTGTTGTTCAGGTTCCTGTGGGTTCCATGCTTGGGGTTTTGCATTACGCAGGATCAGAATGTGTAGAGGCCCAGCTCAGGTCATGTTTGGCCATAAAGCAACCGACCTACGTCTGCGGCAATAAACATCTGAAGCCCAAACACCTCAGGCATTCGCCCAGAGGACTTCTTCGGTCAGCTCGGTCCTGCATTAGGCCAGCACGGTCATTGTTGAAAGTTTAAGGGTTCGGTGTTTTTCAGAATTCGGTGACTGTTCTTTGATGGCTGTTAGTGTGGCCTGGACTTGGTGATTCTTGTCAAGCTGAGAAATTTCCGCCCATCGTCAATTTTTAGCATGAGTTTAAAATGAATAGTCATTTCCCAGTGTGAAACCACAAGTATCATGCAAGTATCAGCATACTGAAGCCTCAGAAGCTGTGTTGTGCAAGCTTCAGAAGTAGCAGCATGTGATAAGCCCTAAACAGGCAACTGCTGCGCTGCGGTTCTGGAACGGCTGGCGGAGAAGCATTGCCCACAGGCCCCTATCAGCAACAACTCGGAAGGAACTGCTAGTTAGGTCCACGTTAGCCGTTAGGGATCCGTTATGAATTTTAGTTTAATCTCTTCAAACGGGTTGTAGGCGGGATTATAGGAGAGTATTATGGGGGTTATTAAGGGGGATACCAGGGCTTTAGACTAGTGTCCTCGAACTCTACCAAAAACGGCGGAGTAGCTCTGAGACAACCCTCAACCCTAAATCCCATAAGCCCCCTAAACCCTTAATCCCCTAAACCCTAAACCCCCTAAACCCTAAACCCAGGGCGCCTTTCTTTGCCTCGCGAGGTCTGGGCTCAACTACCAGATTCTGTGCGGCAGGACCTGATGCTTACTGTAGCATCTTCAGGCTTTGGGTGAATACTATAGATGTAAAGTCCTGGGTACTTACTGATAAGTATTAATCCCACAGAAACATTATATCACTGCATATAGTGTATTGGCTATGGCACATTTTGCTTCAACGCCTATTCTCATTGTTCAGGCTGCTACATCATCAGGCTCTATTCTAGGTGTGTCTTGTAGGATGGGCGCAATCTCACTTTGCACGTCTGTGGGACTAAACCTGAGAAAAGTCAATGCTAGACTCGATCTTGCAGCTTCAATTTCGACAGGGCTGATACACGCTCCCTTCGCATCAAAGCCCTAAATCCTAAACCCTAAATCCTAAACCCTAAATCCTAGACCTTAAATCCTAAACCCTAAACTAGTATCAGTATATGCGTGTTTTGTTGAAGCTTCGGTCCAGGCCTCAACCCATACTGGTACCAACATTGTGCCATGCTTCCTGATTCACCCTGAGGGTCCAACGGTGGATATCAAAAATCCTGCATGACCCTAAAGGCCCTATAACTTGGGAATTATGGTACTCTTGTATAATCAGGTCATGCAGGAGTTTTCGTATGAACAGCAGTACCCGGAAATCATATATTCGCCCGAAGCCTGTTCCACAAAATTATTAGCCAATCATATATTTACCCGAAGTACCTAATTAATGGGTACTTGGCCCCTTGACCCCATATACCCTCATATACCTATATGACCTTGCATACCCCTATATCTCTGTCTAAAGGCACCTAATTTACTTGGACCCTCTCAGTCAGTTTACTCAAGACAGGAGCTCAACGCCAAGGTCATGGAGCAAAGTCAGCAGCTTGCCTGCACAGCTGAGCCATAGTCTATAAGCTTCTTAAAAGGGGTTATAGAGGGGATAGGGGATTATGTAGGGGAGTATTGTAGGTAGGCTTTCTTAATGGGAATACTAAGATTTGAGACTTGAGACTAGCGCAGCTAGCGTCCTGTTCGGGCGCAGCAATGTAGAAGCCTGGACAATCAGGAACATAAATCTTCAAAGTCATGGTGTATACATACACCCTCGAAAACTATTCTGGTGCCCTAAGGCCCGCACCTTTATATCAGGCTATGTAATCCATACCTCCTTTATTCCCAACTTTTTGGTGAGAGGATGTCAATCCGCCCAGGTGCCATGCTTTATAGAATATAGGTCTACACCCCAACAAAGCCTCTAAACGAACCCCCATAACATACATATATATATATACATATGTATATACTTTTTTTTTGCACGCACGAGATGCGTGTGTATCCTCAAACGTACGAGGAAGGCGGATCTCCCAAATATGGCCGTCCTGATGGGATACAACATACTTGACTACCGTTGTTTCCACGCTACTTAGGGGAAGGTTGTGACATGCACATGGTGTGTCTCTGTTGCCTTTGTCCTTGGCAGGTTCTGTAAGTCTTGCAAGATTGAGAAGGGAAGCCCCATCTACTCTCAGCCTGGCAAACATGGAACTCCAATGTACAGGGAAACAGCAGCGTTTGGGGTTGCGCGTCAGCATTTGGACTTGTAACCGCTTGAAGCTGTGTCATCCTTTTTCTCCCATGGTCCCAGGCATATAGTCCCCCTAAAGTACATAGAATATGGGGTACATGGGGATCTTATTGTAATACACCCGAGGCCATATTCTATCCACTTAAGGGGGACTATAGGTCTTTGAGAGAACCCGCTTGAGATCGAATTCCCGACTTCAGAATTCTTTTGTCCTAAACCACTAAAGTACCCATATAGGGAATAGCTACCCAAACCATAAGGGACGTTCAGAGACCATACTGTTTACCATATAGGTACTTTGGACCCTTTCAGTTTATGCACGGGGCCTGAACTACTGAATCTCAAGGCCTTGCCTCTACTGCACGCCTTCTAGATGGAAGTTCGAAAATATCCAAGGCGTGGATCGCCCTCCAAATCACGATCGTAAACGATCTCATGGAAGTTGCAACTCAGGCTCATGTTTCGGCCGGTGATAGAGGACCTCAAGCAGAACGTGTACCGCGGCGAGGTTACGAAGATGACATGCGTAGATAGTCTCAGCCAACTTCTCTGAAGGTATAAACGCTTCGTCAGTTGTAGTAGTTGACGTAGCACAGGCTGAATGTCACTCAGGGCCCAGGGAGAGATGTTCTTCGATGCAGGGATACTGTCCAAAAGGAAAGGTTCAGAAGACGTAGAAAAGCCCTAGAGGTCCAAGTATTCAATAACTTGGTACTGAGGATTTGGTTATCAATAGTTCTAGTACAGGTTTTGGGGAAGCAGATGACTATTGCGTACTTGGACCCTTAGGGAAGACCTGCGACGCTGCCATACAAGTGCGGACTTGAGTTCATGCCCTCAGCCGTGACGCCGCTTGAGCAAATTACTCAGGACCAAGATCTTTGACATCAAGCAACTGAGCTGCCAACCGAGGGAGGGGGCCGTGTAGGGTTCTGAAGGTACTCAACATGCAAGTGTGAAGGTGGAAAGTTCTTCGGATTTTGATGCAGCCTCCAATGATGATGAGTTCAGTTTGTTTTTTTTTTCTTCTTCGGTTTTGCTGCAAGCCCTGCGAAGTGACCGGTGGACCGAGAACCTGCTGACCCGAAATTCTCTCAGCAACCACGTAGCCCCAAGTAGGCACTATCCATATAGTCCCCCTTAAGTAGATAGAGTATGGCTTCGGGTATATTAAAATAAGAACCCCACATACGCCATATTTTATCTGCTTAAGGTGGACTATAGACCTTAGGGCCCAAAGCAGGTACCATTTTTGAACATGAATCCCCAAGGTTGGGGTGAAAGGCCTAGAAGGTTGGAGCTCCACCCCTACGCCAACCCTTCATCCTAAAATCCGTCAATGTTGAACCCTAAACTTTCTGGAGGGTCAGTAGGGAATAAAGGAATGAATAAATCAGTATATTCTAGAGGGATGTTACGGGGATTATAATTCTGTTCCTCGATGTTTCAGGCTTTACGCTAAGTTTTCCTGGGCACCTCCCTGATCAGACTTTTGTCAGCTCTGGGACGGCTACCCTGCGGTATCTAAAAGGTGTGTATGCATTTTGTATAGCAGTTGAACCCTCTACATGCCCTCAGAAGGAAGTCCATGAAAGCAGGTATAACGGGCATACCATCATCTGTTGTTTTCTAAGTTTTTTCAACTCAGGCAGATGGCAGTGGAAGCACTGATCTCAGACAAAGCGATGCTTGTTTCCATGTTCCAGGACTCCATCGCGGCAAGGGAGTTTTGGGAGTTTGTGTGTGTGTGTGTGTGTGTGTGTTTTTTGTCCTGTATGGAAATCGGACAGGTGCAGATTGAGATATGAGAAATAAAAGTAGCAAGTCTAGCAGCACAAATGTAATACTAACAACATAAATCATAACGATAATGGTAATGATGACGGTGCTAATAATTGTTTGGGCGTTTCGGGCCTAGGACCCAGGACAACTTGCGACCACCAGTTTTGATCAGAAACTTGTTCGTATGGGTCCCTGCCCGCCTCAGAGCCGCTAAACTTTAAACCTTAATCGCTAAACCTCATTGAGCCCTATAAGCCCTAAACCCTGAAGCCTACGTGCTTAGAGGCCCCGCCCCAAAATCCTGAAACCTTGAAGTAAGAAGCCTAGCCCTCTCTCGCAGGACATCTCAAACAAGGAGTTTACCTTCGTGTTCCTGAGCTGCACCGTACTCAAGCTTCGCAAGCAAAGGGCTTCAGTCTCATATAGCTCCATTCTTTATTCCAAGAGGGGTGCCCTCCTGATGTGGGAGGGTCTAGGCAAGGCCACTAAAGTAGACCCTCAATCCTGAAACACTCTTGGCACTAACAATCCCGACATAATGCAAGTACTCCAATGCCTCTTGTGCAGTTCTACATTCCGCAGCTGGTCCTGGGAAACAAACACACACGCCCAAACACACACGGAACCTCCAGCGAGCCATATCAAGTCTACTGTCCGCTCAACTGTGGGTTGTATTGAGCTCCATGCTAGCTTGGGGAGCGTAAAGCCTATGCAAGACCCAATAGAATCCCCACAAATCCTCGTATCATCTCTCTCGTTATTGCCCATACAATCCACATGTAATCCTTGCGTCTTCCCATGAAACACTTAACAAGCTCCTGTGTGGTTTTCTTTTAGTTGCTCCATTCCCTGTCAGGGCGCTATAACGATCATTTGGTTATACTGGCTCTTCTTTTAGAGGGTGAGGCAACTAAAATCCACCCCGGTAAAATCCTGTAAAGAGCTTCCATGTCAGTTTCTGTGGCAGAGGTATCCCCCTAAACCCTAAACCCAAAACCCCTGAACCCCTAAACTCCTCAATCTCTGAAGCCCCTAAACCCCTCAAACCCCAAAACCCCTAAACCCCTGAACCCAGTTTACATGAAAACCTCAGGCTGCGAGTTGCAGCTGTGATGGGTTTCATCTTGGGCCTGGTCCAGATGGGCGTCTGGAGTTCCTGGGCAGGAAAAATTGTTTACGGTTTAGGGATTATGGAGATCCAGAGTACTTCATAAGGGTTATATAGGGAGAATGGAAAAGAACATGGAAACCAATAAATTTAAATAGGGTCTATATGGGGGGCTATAGTAGGGAATAAGGGGATATTCTGGAGATCCTGGGCAGGATTGAGGATTCAGGGTTTAGGGATTACAGCGAATCAGAGTCTAGGAATTAGGGTTTAGGGTTCAAAGCGCTTAAGGTTTAGGGTTGAAGACTAAGAGTCTAGGAATGAGGGTTTAGGGTTTATAGGGTTTAAGGTTTAAGGTTTAGAAGGTCTCGGGTTTATATGGCTTAAGGTTCACGGTTTCGGGTTTAGGATCTATAGGCTTGAAGGTTTTGGGTTAAGGGTTTATAGGGCTAATATTGGTTTAAGGTTCAGGGTTTAGGGTTCAAGGTGTAGGGTCTAGGGATTACCGTCCCCGAAACGAACAGGGAAGCTGATACCAGGTCAGGGTTCAGCGTTGGCGAGAAGCCCAGGGAGAATCTGGACCTAAACCCTAGAAACCCCCAAGTACAAGGTCCTAAACAGGCCTGTTTGGTAGCGTGAGGGGAGATACCAAAACAGGATCTTAGAAACCAATCCAGCTTCCTCCACATCTCTCCTGGCCTCAGGATACATCCACGTGTGGTGGAGCCTTCCTGTATCTGGCCTGATCATTGGCTACTTCACAAATTGGTTGGCGATCACCATGCACCTCTGGCAGTACTTCAGTGACAACCGGGTTGGGGGGGGTGGAGGAGGTTTGCAAGCTTTGGAAAACAACCCGAAATTTCAGACCCAGCCCTCTAACGAAGCCCCTCAACCAAAAGTCTGGAATTCAAGCCCAAGGCGAAGGACAACATAGACAACATGTTAGCCCCCAACTGAGGATCTTCCGGCCGGTTCAGCCTCACATTGTCTGCTTCGGCTACGTAAACTGCCAGGGGGTCTTCCTGAAGCGCCAGCAGGAGGCAAGAGCTGCGTTTTTGGACATTTTGGGCCTGTGATTGGGAGTTGAGTTGTGTCTACATTCTTTTGACCAGGGATTGCCAGCGGGTGGCGAGAACGGTGTAAAGTGCAGGGTTATAAATTCGAACCCTGACTCTTTACATATTGGGTGGTTGATTCCAATCTGAGCAGTTTGCTAAACATGGGGTTGTTGGCATATGCATGCATGTCATGTCAAAGCACGCAGGCACCTGCAGGCACGATCAAACAACTCAACCCCCCACAGGACTGCAGAGGCTTAGTTATAAACCCTAAACCCTGAATAATTAGTAGTTTTCATTTTACTTTCCATTATTCCCATATAGCCTCAATATAACCGTAATATTACCCCTTATCAATTCTGTTGAGCATGGTCAGCCCCATGAAGCCCCAAAAGCAACTTCAATGATTCTTGGGAGCTTCAGCACCCAACGCCACAAAGTGGAGGGAGGAGAGAGTTGAAAAGGGGCTGCCCTGTCGTCTGCTTCTCAAACTCTTGGGAGCTTTATAGCCTGCAGTCTGATTCCTCGGAACATACTTGGAGGGTCAGGAGAACTCAATAAGTAGGTTAATAACCCCTATAACCCGGCCGTATAGTAACCCCAACTATCCCCAGCATTAACCTACTTACTAAGCCCCCCTGACCCTCCAAGCAAGGAGCCTGGGACCAGGACCAGTTTTGGGTGTCGCAGCATTACCGACTGCCGTTCACATGATTCTTTAAACTCTGGACCCGGCTGCTCAAGTTCCTCGGCGTAGGTCTCTCGGGAGTTGGCTACGGTGATCTCTACGAAGCTGATTCACGCTGAGAGGACTGAAGTACTGAGACTCGAAAGAAGGGGTTTGTGTCTGTCTACAATCTTTTGCGCTGCTGGTGTTGGCTAACTGGCTATCGAGCTCATTCTCAGGGGAGGGTTCCGCAGTTTCACAGAACAATTCCCTAAACAAGCAACCTTGTACCTGAGTATCAGGGATCGGCCGGCAGGGCTCAGCAGCTTTGACTCTGCGCAGGATCTTGGCCTATGTCGTCAAGTCTGAAGGCACTGCTGCTGGAGATTCTGCCTGTCTCTCTCTCTCTCTCTTTGCCCCATTCAGGGCCCTGTTCTACTGTGCGGTTTGAGGCCTAAAGACTGCAACATAGGATCCTGTTGGCTAGATTACTGTAGAGCTCCAAGTTGCTGTGCTATTTTATGTGGGCAGTAGCCAGGTCAGGTCTGCGATCTAGCCGTCGTGATTTTTTGGGCTTACAGTTACCATCATACAATGATCATCAGGACCACTCTTACCGAGCTTCCCTTGTAAGCTGTAGGTGCCTGTGGGTCATGCAGGAGAACCGTAGACATCGGTTCAAGAAACTCTCCAGTATGAGGCAGCAGCATACCCTTTCCAGGTGCAACGCCTTTACCCAAATACGGATCCCATACATCAGGCCCTAGATAACCTCCAAACAGGTTAAACAGTGCCTCCTCCATGTTGGAATGAAATGGCTTCAACGATCGTTATTTGTGGCAGTAGCTGCAAGGGCTGGTAGGAGAGCCAGTGGAATCAGATTATCAACTATAGAGGTATTAACTACAGAGTTGTTCGAACGTGGGTTTTGACTTCAAACACGCAGTTCTTGGAGTTGTTGGCAGTTTTGATGACATGGTAGGCTTCCAGCATGTGCTCACCATCTACCAGACGCTGCTTGGCTGCATGTACGTGAACTGCTATGTATACTCTGCAAAGCCAACCCTTTCTTTGGGGCTCAGGATGGCGTCCAGCTTGTCTGCACTTCCAAAGATTCTTCAATTTTGGAGCCATTGCAAGGCCTTCATCTTGAAGGGCAGCGAGTTAGAACGTATTGCGGTTTTCCATGACAAGCGGTGTCATGCTGCATTTTCAGCCTTTGCCTGCACTTGCCACGGCTTAGGGTTTAGGCTTACCAGCCTTTTCCTGAAAGCCATGTACTCTCGTCTCATAGCCTTCAACCTCCAACCTGACACCCTGCACCCTAACCCTAGGGGTCCAAGTACAGGTTTCAGGTGAGTATATGACTATCTTATTCAGGGTAAACCTTAGACCCTAAAACCGCGTTTGTATCTGCCCGTTAATGAAGCACTTGGACCCTTATTTTAGGGAAAAGCCAAAACCTAAACCGCGTTTACTTTGAGGTCACTGGAGCCCTCCACCCTAAAGCAGTCTTGGAGCCCAGGCATATGGACCATGCCTTTGATCAGGCCTGGCTTCCTTTAGCTAACAATCTCAGATCAGGTTTCCAGGTGTTAGGCTTTTAGGAGCCCAAAACCATTCAGACGATAGTATTTGGGACCTACAGCCCCACTACATGGGTACTCGGATCCTGTCGGATTGTTGAAGAGGGTTGTGCGGGCTGCTTGCTGCAGATTGTTGATGTCAATTGTTGACCATACAGGTTGTCAAGCGGGAATCTCAGTTCCGCTTGATTTATCTGCTAGGGCCTGGCGGCTGGCTTTCTGGAACATCTTTGGAGGCTGCTCACATGGTCGGCTCAAGGGCGTATGAGGGGCGTGCATTTTGGATTGAAGATTGTCAGCTTTCGTGTGCAGAAAAAAGAACTCTTGTCATGTAGACGCCGGCCATAAAACTTGTTGATACAGCATCCTTCGAGCTTTCTTCTGCTTGGCATCCTGACAACACGTGCGAATCAGACACAAAGTTTTCCTGGCGGAGGGTATCGAAGATCACGTAAGCGTTCTGTGGCCTCATCAGTCCCGGCTGAGTGTGGTAGCCCAAGCAATGCCAAGAACTAATTCCCAAGCTGGTGCTGCAGCGTGGTGTTTCATGTTTTGGCTGCTGTTATTGAGGCCTCGTCACAAGGATTTTGCTTGTCCGACCATGGATAGATAAGCCTTGACATACTGTCCGTTCCCGCTACGCTTTCAATCGGAGAGTGGTTTGGGAGTTCCCATGATACAGACCCCCCATAGGTCCTAAATCCCTGGGAACATGTTTTGAAAATCCCGTCAAACTTGCTCAACGGTGACTCGCAGTAAAGTGTTCGGCCGAGTTTTCAAGGCTACTCCGGACTGTGCATGCAATTTCGTAGGTACTTCCGAGTATCAAAAAAGGGGTTCCACTCCATGCTCCAGGTACAACATCCGCAGAACAGGGTCTACCACAGAGAAACCCTCAAAAGCCTACAGCACAGCATGCGTGTCTGCGAGGGTCTTGCAAATCCTTCCAGCACCCTTTTCTTTGGAGGTCCTAGGTAGAACCTCGCGGGTGCTCCCGGTCTTCGTCGGCCGTGACGCCATTCGCGGGATCAAGGATAGCATCCCAGGGTGGAGGGTTTGGAGCTTATGGTTCGGGGAGGCACCTGTGCAGTTCTTTTGGGGCAGGAGAATCATAGCATGGGGGCTTGAGGGAGCGGGCTTTCGAGTCTCGGGAAGGGAAGTGTATGCTAAAGATTGGATCACTGCTGGAAGGTCTGAAAGCTAAACTCCCTAAGGACTGCTACATAGGGGACTATCATTATGGTCCCTCTTCTTGGGCCTATTAAGGGGGATATTAGGACTTTAGACCATGCTTGGAGGGTCAGGGGGACTTAGTAAGTGGGTTAATAAACCCTATAACCCATATAGTAACCCTAATTATCCCCATTATTAACCTACTTACTAAGTCCCCCTGACCCTCCAAGTAGATCATCTGAAGCCAACCTGGGCAGGGCTGCCTACTTTCAGGTGTAGGCAGCAGCGGCTGATGTGAATTGGGCTTGGGGATGTTGTTCACTCGTTCTTAGCAGGGAGTAGCGGAAGATTATCCCTATGATTCCCATATAAATATATTCCCTCATTCATTCCCTACTTAGAACCAGTAAGGTTGGCTAGGCTAGCAATCTCGTTTGGCCCGTAGGGTTAACCATTCCCGGTCAAAAACACCAGAACAAGATCGATGAAAAAAAACGTTCTTCAGCAGACAAGAATGCCATCTTGGCAGTGAGGCAGGGGCAAAATCCAAAAATCACTGGGCTGCCTAGGCTGCCGTTTCTTGAAACTTGTCCCATGTCCAGAGAACCCACCTGCAGGAGGAAGTGGCGCAGTTCACACTGGAGGAGTGCAGCTTACAGAGAGGAAGGAATTTCAAGATTTTTGAGACGTTTAAGGTTTGGGACCGTTATCGGCTCAAGGGTTGGGGCTGTTCTTCAAGCTTCCAAGGTGAGCAGTGAGCATGCAGCCAGGCACTGGACTAAGTGGTGGTTAAGAGGCTCCAGTGGAGAGATTGCACTTGAAGGGCAAGATGAATCCTGACATGCAATAATTGCACTGACCTACACCAACTGCAGCCTTCTTTTCTCAAAGAGAACAACTTTCAGGATAAAGCCAAGAAGCTCCAGCACCAACAATACGTCACGCCAGGCGGTCAAAGTTTCTCCAAACACCATCCAGCAACCAGAGGCAAGCTGCGTGCGCCATGCTAGAATGTTGTATTATTGTTTCCTACCCTGCATGCCTACCTCTGCACACAAAGGCTCACACGCAGACAACACAGGGTTGGACATGCGACAGCTTAGCGTGGGGTCGGCGCAAGTCAGGAGCTGCCAAAGCACTCCGGCGACATTGCCAGCTACATGGACCGGACGCCACTCGGCTTCAGAGCGGATTTCGATCCAGGGCCGCGCTCTATGTACTTAGAATCAACAAGAGGTGCAGTTGTCGCTGTTGTTTGTCGGTGGTAGGCTCGGTGCAGGATGGCTCTGAAAGTTCCAAACGGCCATGCCCTAAGAAATGCAGTCGAAGTCAATAGCCCTCAAGCTCTTACCCCTGAAATACCATTAAGGTCTAACCCACTACACCCATCCATGCTCCACTTTGTGACCGTGAGCCTTTGAAACGCGGCATAATCACAAGGAAAAAAATACATCTCTCCACCACAGGCATATCAGTGCTCAGTACTCATGGCTTTTTGCCAGAAGACAAATCTGTTGTGTTTTCAAGCTCCATCCAGGCTATCAACTGCCAGGCTAGTTGCTTCACGGAGCTCACGCCCATAACATCCAGTGTTCGCCGTTCGTGGGAGCTTTTACCGAGGAATTGGGATGTCCTATCGTGATTTACACCTCTGAAGTCCTTACCCTCACCCCCCAATTCCAGATGCCTTAAATCCACAACGTGAAGGCCATAAATGCTAAATCCCCAATTCCTGTAGACCCTAATTACTCTTTATACCCTGGTACATCCCTGAGCACTACACCCTGCTGCATCACTCAATCCTGCAACCATCTACACCCCTGGATCCAGCACACTACGCGCTAAATAGCAGAGTAGTTTTTATGTTCTTTGCCATTACCCGTATACATCCCCCAGCTACTGCCTAGATCAGTCTTATCAAGCGACCCATAACGGTGAACGTAGAGGTCCGTCCCTCTTGTAGCTCCGTGGATGCTCCCTCATGTAGTCCCTGAAAAGGAGTCCATGTCCATTCCGTTATGTAGGAAATATTTGGCTGTAGCTCATATAATCCCTACACCCTAAGCCCTAAATCCTACACCCTAAACCCTATAAACCCTAAAAACCCTACATCCTGTACCTAGTCCCTGTCCCATGCTTGGGACCGGGGCCAAAAAAGGTTTGGCCTCGCTGAGCTCGTTGGCGAGAGGTTAGCCGGCTTGAGCCCTCGTCTGCAAGAGACTTTGAACAGGTATCCCTGTAGGGTTTTTTGGATTTGGGTCTAGGGTTCAGGGCTTAGGGTTTACGGTCTGGGGATTAGGGTTTAGGGCTTAGAGTTTAGGGTTTAGGGCTTAGGGTCTAGGGCTTGGGGTTTAGGTCTTAGGGTTAAGGGTCCAACCCTTGCCTAAACTCCAAATGTTGAAAGGTATCTAGAAAAAACAATCTTTCTGCGCTTTTTTTGTTGCTTTGGGCTAATTATCACGTTACCGACTTGGGTGTCCAGGAAGTACCTAAGAATCATATACTCACGCAAAACTTGCTGTATATTTACAATTACTCAAATCCCAAGTACCTAAATATGGGTTACTTGGACCTTCTTGGGATGTCCAGGGATTACGCGGAGATGGCAGGGGTCCTGCCAACAGAAATATGCAGGAGATTAGGATCAGGTTGATATTTGGCTTCTCGCGGTCATGTGCCTTTTTTTGTTTTTGGGGTGGGGGTGGTCCTATAAGATTCTTGGACAAGAAGAACCCTGATTTGGAGACATACCTAAACAGATGGACTCACAGGCTTAGATATTGAAAGCTGAATGGTAGAGCTTCGTCGAAGGGACCATAAGAGCTTTGTAGCGTACTTCTCAACGGATTTGTTGCTTACTTTCGGGCTCTCATGAAGTTAGCATAATCAGTAAAGAATCATGTCCCTTAAGTGTATATGTATCTGATGGGAGTCACATACTTCCCCAAAACCCGTACTACAGTTCGTAGTTAGTATTACCCAAATCCTAATTACCTTGTTTTATACTTGGGCCCATAGGCCAAGCGTGAACAATGCTTTGGAAGCTCACAAAAGGTTTGAAAAAAAAACAGAAATACTGACATGTGTTGTGTCCACCTGGACCCAAAGCTTCCTCCGCAAAGCCTAGCTTGGGACCCGAGCTGAGGCCCCAGATAACATATTGGGGGTTTCCAGAAATTTAGTGGTACCGTTTTGGGAGGATGATATCATATTCTGGGTCTATGTTGGGGGGTCCCCCCCCCTTTTTGGAAATTTTCATATTCCTTTCAAAAGGGTCCTATGCCTCGGCTCTCCATCTACCCTCTATATATCTAAAATCCGCTATAAGGGACCATATACTCCTATGTAAGGCTACTAGGAGGCTCTTGGTGTGGAGTTCCATGCTTGTGGGGCTATTGTCATTCCAAGGCCGCCAGAGCAGTTTGAAGGCATGCTCAGGCCAGTCTTCCAGGCCTGGCCACCTTGGGGAAAGAATTGCTAGCGGCTAGCGGTCTAGGCTTAGGGTTTTGGGTTGACCCCCTGCCCTGTAATAGTGACTATAAGGCATAATGAGGATTATCTTAGGGTCCTATTGAATGGGAAAGAACTACTTATTCAACCCTAAGGGTCCAAGTACCCAATAATAATATAATTATCCAAAACCTGTACTCCAATTTCTTTTCTCCCAAACCCAAGTCTCTAATTCTTGGGTACCTGGACCCTCTGGGAATACTGAGACTTGTAGTCATAACAGTACCAATCATAAAGATACAAGTCATAATAATGGTATGAAGGCCAGAAATAAGGCTAACAATGTTTACCATAGTAATAACAGTACTAGTAATAGTAATAAGAATGATAATGGATCCCTGGCACGGTCACCTCCACTGAATATGCAACAGGAGTTCCCCGTTGCGCCTAAGAATCCCAGCAAATGATGATAATACACTCTCTGCAGTCAAAATCTGGGCATCCTAACCCCCCTAGCCAAACCACAGAATGAATTTATCCCCCTCCCATTTACTAATTACCAACTCCAAAGACCTCCTGCTTATGTTATCCATTCTAATGTTGGTTCAGCGCTGCGTATCTTCAATTTGCCTTCAAAAGATCGCTGGGCCATTTTTTGAATTGGAAATATGAGCATGCACATCTGCAGGTACACAGGTGTATATATATATATATATGTATACACATATGTGCACAACTTTGGGGCCGAATGCAAGGGGAAGTGCCACCTGAATATGCGTGCTTCTCGCATCCAAGCTCTCCCCTAGACTCTTCCAACTAGTAGATGCCTCAGAGGGACGCCCCCCAGAAGAGGGAAGACAATTTTTGTTGAACCAAATGGTGGAAACTCTCCAACTGCACAAGCCCGCTTCTTGAAACAGAAGCGCTCACACCCATGACCTGCAAAGCTGTGCCTTCAACATCCAAATTCCCAAGGCCTGAAACCCCAAACCCTTTATAATCAAGACTAAACTGCCAAGTCCTACACCCTTGAGCTCTAAAACCCTACAGTAACGGGCCCAAAGATTCTGAGGCATCCAGGAAGACCTGAAATCTGCAGCCAGGAAGATGAGTGGATGGTCTTGCTGCTGGGAGGCGCATCTTCCAGCCACATCCCAGGATTCTGTGCTTGCTATAACTACTAGCTGAAGCGGTCTGACTAGAAGCTGCTAGCTGAAACGATCTGATTCCAGAAGCAGTTTATACAAATTTGGGTGTAGAAGTTTGAAGCCTTAAGTAGCTGAAACGAGTCCTGACTGTACATGTAACTTTGTTGTTGACGGAGCTGAAAAATTACCAACTTGCACAAGGTTACAGAAAAACACAGCAAATCCTGCTTGCAGGTGTGCTGGGAATTCTTGTCGGGCTGGTGCAGGCCTCGTCGGCAATCTTGATTTGAAGCGCAGTTTCGCACAATTTTCAGTATTGTCCTTAAAGAGGACACCTATCATATCCTTATACTTATAGTTACCTAGACCCTCCTCTTACCCCCTATTAGGGCCTAAGTACCCACTATTAGGGACCATATATCCCCAATTAAGGGTACTAGTACTAGGAAGTTCCTGGTATAAATATTTCCCCATATATTCTCGGGTCCCCAGGGGTGGCCGGGTTTTGGGAAGTTCCCAAACAGGAATCTCCTTTGGCCCCTGGCCAGAAAGCCAGACCCATCTTCGCCAAGAGCTTGGTCACACGGAATTGGACATCAACGAGTTCTTTTCCTAAGCCCAATTAAAACCCTAAACACTCCAAACCCTCCCCCCTATACCCTGGACCCTAAACCCTAAACCCTACAAGGGCCTGAGGGCAGAGCAGGAATGCTGAATTGCAAGCATTGCCCTCGCAGAGGTTTTCAGTTGGTGTTTACATGGGCCCTTGTAGACATTTTTGGGATTACTGCTGACCCCCCCCCCTGCCAAATAGATATGATTCCTTACTATAACCCCAGTATATACGCTATTATAATGTAGTAGCTGCCACTTTCTTTTCCAGCATCCCTACCTAACAACAAGGGAACTGGAGAGTCTGGGTAGGATTCTGGCTCGCAGGCAGCCCTCCTCGGAAGATAGCGGCCAGCAGCCCCTGAAAGCGACTCCGTGACAGATGCTTGGGTGCAGCCATGTACCCTCCCCCAAACTAACATAGGCTTTCTGGTTCTTAGCAGGGAATAAGGGAAAATCATCTCTAGATAATTCCTATATAACATATTCCTGTCGTCCCTTAAGAACCAGTACGGAGGTCCCCTCTCTCTTGGAAAAGGACAGTGGTCTTTGCCTGGCATGTTGCGGGTTCCCTGGTATTTTGGGGGAGGATAGCAATCTTGGGGAGAGTTGAGGGTTTAGGGTTTTCTTTGCCAAGCCACGCGTCACACAGCTTGCTTGGTTCCGCCTCGTCGTGCTAAGGAGATCAACCACATCAAGCGGATCACAACGCAGCGCAGATGGAGCCAAGGAGCCGCAGCGTGGTGCCTGAGGTTTTTGGGAAGACTGCCATTTGTAAGATTCAGGGTTCTACATTTTTCTGGGGATAACATCATCACCCCATGGCCAACAATCTTCAGATCCCCCCATCCAGAAATGAGAACTGATGACTGGAAGCTAAAGGATCGGATTGCAGCTCTGAGGTTTGCAGGATGTCTGCAAGAGCAGCTGCGGGAATGCCATTGAACATGCCGGAGGGGAAGAGTTAAGAGGGCAGCAGTGGCGGCAGCGAGCTTTGGTTTGGACAGAAGACTTTCCATGAAATTCTGACGGTTGGAGGTATACTTGTGCAGTCTGCGAACTTTCAGCTAAAGCAAAATGCGGACATCTCTCCGACATGGGCATGCGACTGTCCAAAGTTAGCTGCCCAAACCACCCTGCTCGCCAACAGGTATCCCAAACTTGCTTCACCCTTTTCCCGACCCCCTAAATAGTAGTTTCCCTAAATAGTGGGACCCCGACCCCAATATAGACCCCAAAATTCTGTAATCCTTATCATAGGGAATCCCCAAGAAGGTATTTCTAATTTTAGGAGAATCCCATATCCAAACCCTCTGACCCCTAAATTCAGCAAAGCAGGACCCCGAGCAGCAGGGCTTTTGGAAGCCATACTCTGAAGAGCGACCTAGGAGATCGAGATCTGCAGTATGGGTTGCTTCTGCTGGCTTTTCCCAAAGAGCGCTTCCAGAGCAGTATAGTGGTAGTTTCCTTAAATGAGAGGACCCCAATATACTTCAGGGTCTAGGGCTTAGGGTTTAGGGCTTAGGGTTAGGGTTTAGGGCTTGGGGTTTAGGGTTCAGGGCTTAGGATTTAGGGTTTAGGGTCAGCTTGGTCCCTAGACCCTCCATCTACATGCCATATAACCTAAATCCCCACTATTTGGGACTAGGTCTCCCAAAACTTTGGGACCCTTAGGGGAAGTGCTCATTCGGGACTAGCCTGTCAGCCGCGCTCCATCCCAGCTGCGAATTCATCCAGCATCAGGTGTGCCAGGCGTGAAGAGACAAATGCCTGCGTGCGTCAAAAGGGCATGTCCAGGAATCCTCAGGGCTAGGTCCAAAACAAACACCCAGGCGCTTCTTTTATGGGGCTTAAGCATGACACACACATTTGTGTGTCCCCTCCCGGGCCCCTCCCCTGCATAGTATGCATTTGCCAGGGCCAGACATCATCAATCTGTGGCAAGCTGTGTGTCCACCTCTTGTAGCGATCTTGCTGAGGTCTCATGGCCAGCAGCTTGCGGCCAGAACATGCTGAATCATTGTTCTAGTTGACTCGCCGTTGTCTTTTCCATTTTGGTATCATCAAAAAGTAGTATAGTCGAAGGACTAGGAAGTGGATGGGCAGGAAGCTGGCATAGAAGAAGCAGCAGGCAATACCATCTCTGCTTCAGACCGCCATGGCCATGTGTTGCATGTATCGAGAACAGATTCGCGAGGGTATGGTATGATATATAGAGTCCTGTGTGCGATGCCTTTCCCGCTGCAAAGTTGCTAAACATGGTGCGCATCGGACAGAGAAAAAGCTCCAGCTGCATCGAATTATTCGTGCGCCCTGTCACTGTCCTTGCACAAAAGGGTTGTTGAATCTCTTTGCTGCTGTCATAGTCAGGCTCTCCCAGCTGACCGGTCAAGGTGTAGCTCCATGCACTTGCTTCTAGGTTGAACTTGGCGAGATGGCAGGGACAGGTAGGAGTTGCATAGGCGTGTTTAGTGAGACTAAGGTTCCTTTTGCGGCGATTGACTCAGAGGTGTATGGTCAGAAAATGCTGAGGAGCAACACAAATCCCAGTTCTTCAGGCAGCGAAACTGAGCAACCTAAACCCTAAACCAGTTGGGGCAGGCGTGCAGCTTTTGAAGCTTTCACCGAGAGCTCCCGCAGGCATGGCCTGGGCTTGAGGAGGGAGAGGGGAGGGACTTCCCTCTGGTAAGCAGGGAATGATTGAATATAAGCTATTGTATTATGGGGTATTATGGGGGATTATATATAATATAGGGACCACTACAAGGATCCATGCGTTCAGTCTTTGCAAAAGAGAGGTAAGGGGAAGGGGAGTGAGGGAGGAATGGAGGCAAGGAGTGCAGTCTTGCATGGCCTATTGGGGTTTCCCGTAATTAGGGGTGCCATTCTGGGTAGGCCCCCGGGATATTTGCCATTTTCCCTAATGGCTTAAAGGGGGATCCTATATACTAATATTTTTGAATGGGTTTTAGGGGCCAACCTAGCATTTCGGGGGTCCCCAAAACTACCATGTGGCTCCTCCTGACAGAGATGAGGGCCCTTTTTTCGCTTCGTTAACAGCGGCTTGTAGTAAGAAAGGTTCCGGGTGTTTTTTGACGTGATGAGCTGTTCTTTCGTGCCTTCAGTCATATGGCACCCAGTATTTTTTGGATGACTTTGGTGTTCAAAGCACATTTAAAAACCATTTTGGGGGCCTGCATTACATCCCATTTAGGAACTCTAAACCTTAGCGAAGTGTTCCCGCAACAGGCAGTTCAAGTTATCAAATTGTTGCCGTGCAGATCTCTTCCCTGTCCCCCATGAGATTAGTCCTGGAGAGAACTTTCAAGCGAGTTGTGTGTCTGCCTTGGGTACAGGGCAAGGTTCTGCAAAAAGGCCCATGAAGGCTTCTTTCCAGGTGTGTGGCAAGCCTTGTCCTTGGCTTTGATTCGCGGCTTGAAGTATCCGTTTACAGAAATCTGCCCTTACGGTTTAGGGTTCGGGGTCGTTTTTATGCACGAGATTGCGAAACAAAAATATTCCAAATTTGTCACGGATCGTAGGCAAGTTGCTGTAAGACCGAATGAGCACCTGTGGAAACCTTCTGCGTCCCGTACCAAAAAACGTCGCAAGCTGAGGTCCTTGAAGCTAATTTGAATCATGCATTTCAATAGTTCTTTGGGAGCTTCTTCCAAACTACTACCTCCTACATCTTTCCTTACGAAAAAGAAAAACTGGTTCCCACGCAGTCAACGTGGATTTCTCTAGAGTTCCCAAATGAACAGGAAACCTGCTTTGAAGCCACCCGCATTATCACATCAGCTCAAATCCGACGCAGGCGAAACGGCGGATCATCCCCTAGGGGCGGCGGACAAGAAGCCCAAAAGGGTCCACTGTCGCAAGTTGTGGTTTGGGGTTTCAGGGCTTCGGTCCAGGATTTTGGGTTAAGCTTACAAATTGTTGCATTTTGTGTTGGTTGTCTTTGTGTTTACTGTGTTTCAGTTGTTTTCGCGACTGTCGTTTTGCCAGGATCTAGAGGGTTTCAATACGGTTTGGTAAGATGCTTGCTGCGGGTTCAGGGCAACTGAGACTGCAAGGGGCCAATGTTGGACGAGTATGGAGACATGATGCTTTTTTGATGCGGGGTCAAACATTTTCCTTTTATGTTCTGTGATTGAAGCAGTACCACGCACAAGGTTAGCGTGTAGGTCCCCTCGTTGATGAGCTTACGCAGGTGCAGGTATACAGCTTCACATCCCTCAGAAGTGGTAAGCTGGATGCCTCTGCAGATGTCCCTAAGCCCCATTTTCATCCCGCCACTTAGTGTCAGATTTAAAGCGTTTCCTTTAGAACGAAACTTATCCGCTCTCAGCAAAGGGCTTGAAATCCACCTCCGAAAGAAGATCGGCTGAGGTTCTGGGGATTCATATATCCCAACCCAAAGCCCGGACGAGTAAATCCCCAACTCCAAGCCCGAAAGCATAGAATCCTGCAGCCTCAAGCCTGAAACCTCAAATCCTTCAACTTGGACAGCTAGGGTTATAGCCCCCCTTAGGTAGAAAATGGGGTATATGCGGATCTTATTTTAATACAGATACCCAAAGCCATAGTCTATCTATGTACTTAATGGGGACTATAACTGCGCTCCAAAAAAGGCTGCCTCCCCGACGTCTCCGCGGACGAAGCCCGAGACAAACGGCAGCCCTGCGGAATTTCCTACGCTCAAGTCTGGCGGCCCAGAGGGTTGCTAGGGCTTTGGGATGCGAAAAGATTGGATTATAGAGAATGGGAGTTCTATAAGGATTGTGGTGACGAGGGTTAAGGGATTAGAGGGATGAGGCTCTAGGGGTTATCTGGTTTTGGGTAGGGCTTATCAGGGTTAGATGTTTTAGGTACGGCTCGTCCCGCAGTAGGACTGATTAGGGATTGCGGTGCTCTGGCGGCAATGGTCTTGGTTACCAGGTTTTAGGGTTTCACGCTGGTTGGTTCAAGGGTTGGGGTTGAGCAGATTGAGCGTGAACACGTTAAGCAGGTATCAGCTGGCACTCTCTGCCAGAACTCTCTTGGTAAAGTTCAGCCTGAGGTTTTAACCTTCATTCACGTGCCTTTTGGCTTGCTTGTGGATGTGAAAGCTCAAACGGAATAGATGTGACTGGCAAAACCGTATAAACTCCCTGGTATTAACCCGCCCCTGAGTCTTCCACTTGGTATATGTATACATAGAGGATAATATTAAATTAGCTGTGGTTCATCATGGGGGGGCTTGGGTTTTTTGACAGGGAGGGGGCTAGCGGGGATTTTGCTAGACCTTGGTCGGCAGGTCGGCGCAGATTCTTCACAGGACCCAAGGGTCCATGTAATCATGTATGCACATTACTTTGGGGCCCGTTTTCATTCTATTTAGCTTCATGGACCTTTCGGCAGGATATGTGCAGTCAAAGCTCCTGTGAGTTG
Organism: Symbiodinium pilosum; assembly: GCA_905231905.1. Taxonomy (NCBI): domain Eukaryota; class Dinophyceae; order Suessiales; family Symbiodiniaceae; genus Symbiodinium; species Symbiodinium pilosum. Next base: position 76,814 of record CAJNIZ010008890.1, read on the forward strand.
CCCTATATATATATATACACATACATATGAGGCGCCAAAAATGTAATCATTTCTCCCTATCCCGCGCACGTAGGTAGACTGTGCACGCGTGTATAAAAGGAGGGGGTACGCATCTGGGACGTGGGAATTTTGGTGGGTCTGGCTTGGGGTTTAGGATTCAGGGTTGCTCATCACCCATACTGGGATTGCAACATAAAGGCTTCTCCGCCCGGGTATCATCCCACTTTGGATTCTTTCTACCAAAAAGGATCCCGGCCAAGCACTGTCCCATACACGGGCGGGGTTAATGGAGTGCGAATAGTACAAAGCAGATTGCATTCCTATGTGGAGCGCCCCTACCCAGTATCTTGTTCTACAATTTTGCCGGAATAATATTAGTGTTCCCTGCATGAGGCTTCAGGAGCAACTGCGGGCAACTGATCTGCAATCAGTCGGGCTTGAAGGTTGAACAACTGACTTTGGCCGCCGCGTGCCTGAGCAGCGAAATACTGTCTTGAATAGGTTGTTTGGTGATACGGATCGCGAAAATTAACCTGCTGGTTCTTAGTAGGGCGAAGCGAATACAACCCCTATATAATACCCTAAACACTAAACCCTAAACCTTGAATCCTAAATGGTGTCTTTCCTTCTTCCCCACTAAGAACCAGAAAGTGAAACTTAAGCTTCAAGCAGCGTGATAGCGCTGCCTCGTGCTTGCAGTATTAGTTGCCAGGCGCCGGCTTTCGGTCTTCTTGCGTGGGATTAATAGGGAATGAGGGAACAGAGAGAGAGTGTGTCTGTGTGTATATATATATATGTTTTTTGTATATATATATATTTGCTTTTCCACTAAGGGATTGTAAAGAGAATCTATTCCCTTGTTCTTACTAAGAACCAGTAAGTCTTGGGCTATACAGGGCTGCAAGCTTTGAGGGCGTGGACTTCAAACTTTAAGCAGCTTTGCTTACAGGGCTTCTTCTCACTAAGCGCTCAGGCCTCCAATTCCCCAGAATCATTCTGAGACCCTGAGAAACCCAAAGCCAAAAGCCCTTTGACTGCACAAGAACAGCGAGGCGCGTGAGCCCATCCTACTTTGATCAAGTGTGGTAAAGCCTTTGATCTCAAAGCTTGATGTGCAGTTGCAGCCGACGGACGGGCAGAACCCGTGCGCTGCCGGTCCGAGCCACAGTTTTCCCCGACGCATCCGTCGCGGCCAAAAGGGTCCGGGATACCTAGTACCTTCAGAGCAGGCACGGACACGTACTAATAGTATAAGTATAAAGTTATAGTTGACCCTGTTGGAGAAGTTCGGGCACCAGCTTCACAAGGGACCAGGGTTATGTTCACTGCATGTCGGCTTACTCGGCGATAATACTATTCAGGATTAGTTGATTCGGACCCGAAGCTCGTGATCGAACTTCTGACAAATGTTCATGGCCGTTTGGTTGTTTTGAGCAAGCTGACTCGTCCAGCGGTGATGCATTTTACGCTAGGTTTCCTTCAAGCTGGTGAGCCTTTCAGGCTGAGAAGTCTAGGCTTCCAAACGTGGAATGCTAGTTCAGGATGAGACAGGGAAATTGTTTCACCCTCCGCCCCTCCCGTTTGCGTCATTTGGTAAGCGCTTTCATACAGTCCCCATTCTTTGATGAGGCCTCTGCTTGCATCTCGCACAACTGCAGTGGTCAGGTAAGAACTGTGCTTGCTACTTGGGGGAGTCCTGCAAAGATGCTCCTCCGACAGTGTCATTCCAGACATTCCTATAGACAAGCACCCACGCTTCACTTGGCTATCGCCTTGAACAGCACGGCTTCAGGGCAATTTAGATCGCTGATCGGCGAAAGGTGCAGCCATCTTAAGTATTATTCGTCAGCATAAGGAAAGACTCTTGGTGCCCAAACCATACTTCCAAAGAACTTGAAGGAACTCGCTCAAGTGGTTAGCTCTACAGATGCCAGTTTCTGATAGACTCAACATGTTTGCATGTGAAGTATCGATGTCGTCTGAGAGCAGCGGCAGCAGTACGAAAATTGGCCTCCAGTGAAAGATGCCACCTGTGAGGGATCTCTGCTTGCATCCTTTTGGGTCAAACCCCTTTACAGGTGCTGCAAGCGCAGAAGCGCTGAAAGCTTTGCAGCAGGCTGGGCAAAGTCGAAAGGGCCCTTGTTTACGTGTTCTATTTGGTCAGTTGGCAGGAGACCTACTTCCCATTCTGTCTTGCCCTTCTTGGGAGTCTTTCGCAGACAACCCCTTTGATGTAGGAATGTTGATTGACAGAACATATGGTGTACAGACTGGAGTGAGCTTCAGGATCGGAGCAGGAAGGTAGGTAGCCACAGGAGCCCAGATATGGGTTTGACGACAGGTTGTTGTTCGGGCATGGGCTTTTGGAAAAGTGCATGCCTCTGAGACTTTTAGAAAGGCACTCCTTTGGGAAGGGCTCTTGGCTCGCGTTCTGAGCTTGACACGGACTTAGAAAGTGCTGGTATGTTGAGACAATAAGATGAAGCGGAAGGTTGGGTGGTGTTCCTTCAAGGTCTTGTGAGCAGTAGGATGTCTGGGAACTGGCTAGTAGCTGAAAACGGAATTCGTGACCCTCATTATGCGCACTTGAGTACATGAGCCAGGATGAAAGAAACCAAGGAAGCAATTCCGGAAAAGTCAAGGCGACATATTGAATAGCCTCTAGTGCTCCTGAAGACCCCAATCAAATTTCCCAACCCAAGTTCTAGCTCGAGACCGGAAGCTTCAATTTCCCAAACGCAGTAACTCTGAACCCACAAGCCCCAAATAAGAACACACTCACCCAAAGGGTCCGAAGTACCCATATTGGGGAATACTTACCCAAACCATAAGGGAAATTACTACTACAGAAACCATACTTTGTACCATATAAGACCTCTGGACCCTTTGGGTCAACACCCACTCCACGGCTCTTTCAAGCCCCATTTCCCCCCCAAGACTTCGAAGTGAGCTTGTGTGCAGGAAATCCAGGCCGGCTTCCAGTCTCTGGTTTGGGTTCTAGTCCCCTTAAGTAGATAGAATATGGGGTTTAGGGTTAGGCGTTATAGTTCCCCTTAAGTAGATAGAATATTAGGGTTATATTGGGGTTATATAGGGATGATGGAAAAGAAGATGGAAACTGCTATTTAGGGTTTAGGGTTTAGGGTATAGTCCCTCTTAAACGGACAGAATATGGCTTTGGGTATATTTATTATAATAAGCTCCCCATATACCCCATATTCTATCTATTTAGGGGGAAATATACACGGGTCGAGGATTTAGAGCCAAGGGAGTAGGGCTTAGCGTTTTGGGGTTGTGAAATTCTGAACTTCAAGTAGTGTCATTTGATGCATTGATAATACGATCACTATGGGGTTCGGGCCCAATGAACTTGTTTGCTTTTTTTCGTTTAATGGTGGACATCGATATTGCTCTGCTGCAAGCGCTTTTGTCATACCAGTTTTGCCATGAGGTGTTGCTATCAGATCAGCTTTGCATAGCTTTGCCATTTTTGATACAAGTGTACTGTAACAACGCCAGTGGTATTTGGTTAGTAAACTAGCGGTTTGTGCGAACATCCTTGTCAGCATTGTTTGGTGCTCCTCGAACGGTCATTCTTGGTAACAAGACTACTGCCACCACTATTACTTCAAAGGGGAACGCTTGAAAAAACGAGGGATTTCTCATGGCGAGTTCAGGGCTTTTGATTAGCAGCTTGATTCTGGTTTTCGGGGCAAGTTTCCCTACAAGGGTTGCGCCCAGAAAGCAACGCCACACCTGAGCAAATTCTGGTTTGTATAGAGTTGCAGCCAACGACGTCTAACTGCTGGAGGTTTCCTGGTACATGTTCATGTGATGGCCATTTGGAACCAGGACACGGAACTGGGCGAGCGCCCCCAACACCTTCCAGAGTGCAGAGAGGAGATTTGCTTGTTTTTGGTAAAGTAGAGGTGCCGTCTCAAGAACTTCAAGGTCCATAACAGGGAAATCTATTGTTGAAGGAAGCTTGCTGCGCGTTGCTACAACCGTGGCCTCCACCATGGCGCACCATTAGTCGTGTCGAGTTATCCGGGCAATCCTAGTTTCCTGCACAGTCCGACAACATGTCTTGGCCAAAGCTTTCGTTGAAAGTCACCCCTTCGAACTGCTGCCCTCGCCAGAATCTCTTAAGCCCTGTCTGTCCCATCCACCAAATTGGCTCTTAAGGGAATAAGGGAACAGAATCAGTATATAGTCCCCATATAATGCTTCCCCATACTTCCTGCTCAGAACCAGTAAGCCAATGAACAATTACCTGCCGGCAGGGTCTGCGTGAGGAGGCCAGGCCTGGGCTTTGCGGCGCAGTCTTACAACTAAGAAGTGCAAGCGTGGGCTTTTAGGCTGTAGCTGTTGTTGATGCTGGCCGCCTAGCCAGATGGGCTATGACTCCACTTCATCACTGCCAGGTGATAGTTTGGGTACCTGAGCTAGCAAGTTGGGATCACAGCTCGTATAGTGATTTTAATGGTAGACCTGCAATGCTTACGTCAAAGCCAGGCATGTATTGACATGACATGGCTGACACCTGGGTCCTGAGGCACTTGCTACAACAAAGATTAGGATTCTGGGCTGTGATGCTGACACCTGTTGCATAGACAGCTAGCAGGGACTGAGCCCCGCAATCTTGCCAGGACTCTTACAGATTTGTTCTGCCCTTTCCTTGGCCATCCCTTTGGGTGGCCTTCACTTACTGGAAGACTTCGCCCCCAGACTCTCCTCCCCCAAGATCCTGAAATTCCACAACCCTCAAGTCACAGATTGCTTCGTACTGCCTTTCCCCTGCTCAGATCCGGCAGCACAAAGCTTCGTCTGATGACATCCAGCGGAATTGCGAGGAAGCGTGCAGGGCAAAATGCAAAATTGTTCCAGTTTCAGGGTATCATTTGGGCCTGGAGCCATCCATGCTGCACCCCAACATGTTGGCATGTATATGCCTCTAGCGCTTCCTATATGGGGGGGGTTCCCCAAATTGGGGGTACCTTTTTGGCGGTCCCTATAATTAAGAAGGATTCTGGTATTTTGGGATCTATGTTGGGGTCTTTCTATCTAAAGAAATTACCAAATGAACCCCACTGCCATGAGGAGGTGAGAGGAACACTCTCGCGAATCATCGCTATGGCCGAGCAAAACAGCGAGCAGCGGCGGAGAAGAGGCTTACGTAGACAGGAAGGGTAGGTTGAGTTCGAGGGTTGTTGAGGGCAGTTCCGGGCTCCAGTGCTGAGAGACTATATGTGGGCGTGGCAGGGTTTGAGGTTGGGGAGGATGTAGATTGTGGTAAATAGCGCCTTTCTGTGCACCATGTAGGATTCTGGCTGGTGTAAGGTGTGGGGGAGTGATGTTTTTGTTCTCGAAAATGATGAAGTGATTTTGATAGGGCGCGCCAGAAGCCTTTTTCGGGGTTGTCAATGCAAAGCTATGGCACTTGATTGCGCATAGTCAGGGACTTGCCCGAGCAGTATTCGCTAATTCAGTCTGCCATACCTCGCATCTTGTGCTACTCCGTACAGCCTCCGTATTCTTCAGGCTGGGCTATCACACATTTTGCCCTGATCTCAGTTACTAGGAAGCTGTTCAAGCTAAAGCCTACATTTTGCCCTGATCTCTGTTACTAGGAAGCTGTTCAAGCTAAAGCCCTCACCTTCTCTCTTTCTCTCTGAGAATCCGCCGAGACGATTCCCGAACCTGTGTTTAGCCTGTGCGTTGATTTCAAAAGATCTGAGCCTTAGAGCAGCCGGCCCTGGAAACAGTTCTGTCACAGGGCCACCTAGCAGCTTTGCCGCAGACCCTCACGAAGGCGGCGGATGAGGGTGGGATAAGAAGCTTGGGATTCTGTACGGTAGGCATGGTACCTCAACCATTGGACTCCAACCATTGGACTCCAACCCCTCCGGGGCTAAGCACCTCAACCCTTTATCCAGTGTTTGTGCATCAGAGCAGTTTGTTGGTGATGAATAGTAGTAATACTACCAACTATGCTGACAACAGTATTTTGATTGGTGGATAGTAGTTATGATACTACCCAGAACATAACAATAACAGTATAAATATACTATTATTTGCCGTGCTGCAACATTACCAATACCATTAAGAGAAACAGTGATGGTATCAGTAACCGCTTTGAACATAGACATTCTGATAATGCTAGTAACTAGTACTAAGCGCACTAACAGAAACAAGTACCATAAGTCAGTTCTATTACCAGTACTACTGCGGACAGTCTGAAAAGCAGTCATAGTAATATCAGTGATATAAAAATGTATATATATATATAGCTAGACTAGCAATAACAAAGATCATAATTCTAGCGACAGGTGCCGGAGCGTTTCCGCCACCTACTGGCACAGGCCTCCGAAGACACACAAGACCTTATAAGGGTCTGACTCAGATAGGTTAAGGGTGCGGGGTGCAGGGTTCAGGATGTAGACTTCAGGGTTCAGGGAATAGGGAAAATTGATAATGATAATGTATGCCCAGAAGGGTTCCTGTACAGGTTCTGTTGAGCCAGAATACACTCTATTCAGGCGCCGGAACCCTTAGGGAAGATGCAGCTGCTTTGATCTGCATGAGGCACTTTTGTTGAAAGCTGATGTTACGGACACCCGAGCTGTGGGAAATCCCGTAGCTATGTCTAGCTCTGTAGTTTGAGAAATGCACAGTCTGAAGCCATGGACAGTTGCGAGATGTGCTTTCCCGCCCCTGTTCTGGCGGAATGGCTCCACGATTCCCAGAGCACCCAAGTGGTGGAGGGCCGGGCATGCACGGCAGCGGCCGGGAAGCATTGCCGAAGCCGAGCTCCTCTCGCACCTGGCGCTGCTGCTGCAGCCTGATGTGCCCATCAAGGAGGTCTTCCGGAACTTCCCGGTGGAGAAGAGTGAGAAGTGGGGCAAGAATCAGGTGAGCCCAGACATGGCTGTTTATGGTGCTTTGAGATTGAAAGAAGCGGCGCTGTTTCTGGAGTATGACGGATACTATCGGCACCACACCCCCGCAGGCATGCTTGCGGATGTGCGCAAGAGTGAGGTGCTTCTTAAGCACGCACCGGCAGGATCGTGCGTGTTACGCATAGCCCATGCCCAACGCGACCTGGAATGGGCTTGCGAGACAAGGGAAGTGACCATAGATTCATGGCAGGTGGGTCACCATGAATCGGTCCTGATGCCAGTTATTCAGGTCATCAGGCAGTTGCTTAACCACTTGAGTGCTGTACTACGGCCTGAAATGAGATCAAGTTTGCAGCGCTTTCTTGCTAGGCCTGAGGAATACCTGAAGCCTGCAGCTGCAGCTGCGTTCACGGCGCACCTGATGGCAGAACGCTCGCCTAGCAGAAATGTCGGTAGTGTAGAAGAGGTTCTATGGACACAGCTCAACATGGCCTGGCCACAGCAGACTGAGCTACGAGGTGGACTTGGAAAGAAGAGCGAAGTGCTGGTTCCATACAGCTCACACGGCAAGTTTGAGGCCATGCTTCAGTGGCTTCAAGATTTGGGCCTGCAAAGGACAGAGGTTGGGAAAGTACTTGTTCGATGTCCAGCCGTTTGGAGACACAACGTTGAAGAGAACCTGAGGCCCACAGTCCAGTGGCTTCGCGACACGGGCTTGACAAAGGTGGAGGTTGCAAAGGTCATTGCCAGATGTCCAAATGTCTTGGGACGAAGCATGGAAATGAATTCGAAGGCAAAGGTGCAGTGGCTTCGAGACACGGGCTTGACAAAGATGGCGGTTGCCAAGGTCATTGCGAGACATCCAGCCGTTTTGGGATGTCGCATCGAAGAGAACCTGAAGCCCACAGTCCAGTGGCTTCGAGACACGGGCTTGACAAAGATGGCGGTTGCCAAGGTCATTGCTAGAAGTCCAGCCGTTTTAGGATATAGCATCGAAGAGAACCTGAAGCCCACAGTCCAGTGGCTTCGAGTCACGGGCTTGACAAAGGTGGAGGTT